>CM076570.1:1349821974-1349899120 GCA_034641835.2 Pinus albicaulis | reverse complement strand
ACAAGAACAAGGCTTGTTACTGTGAACATGCCTGTCTTGTTTAGGCTGAGTGCCCTGTTGCTAGTTAGTAGTGTTATGAGAATTATTTTGAGGATTAGGTCCAGGATTACCCAGAGCAAATTGATTTTGAGTGCCTTTCCTATTCTTCTTTGAGGGAGGAGGATTAGTCACACCCTGATGTGCATACACCTACACCTGAGGGGGTGGTGGCTACTGTTGTGGGGGTTGAGAAGGTAATGGAGGAAGAGGTGCTAATGAGGGAGGAGCTGGAGCACCAGGCTGTGGATACAGGTAATAAGGAGGTTGGGTAATAGTGTGGTAAACAATAGGTTGGGCAAAAGGAGGAGGCATGCCGTATCTTAGATACATGCTACCTGGAGGGGGAAAAGTGCAGGAGGTGTTGCCCGCCCCTGAGGAAAACCATAGCCCATGAGAGGTTGAGCATATGGATGAGAGAGAGCTCCAACGATACCGTCGGCGGAATGAGATGCCCCCGGTGCATTGGCACCACCGGGTCTAGGAAGATCAGGTAGAATGCTATAAACATAACCCGACGGAGCGTAGATCAAGTCATATTTTAATGCAACATAGAGAGAGGATTCTTCGGTTTAAGGGAAATGCGATGTGACATCTTTGCCGATAGGGGGCAAGAGATATATAAGGAACCAGTCCATGTATACATGATCTTCAAAGGTAGGGGCTCGACATAAGCTCTTTCTTCTCCACCATTCCCGGACATGATTGGATAGGCAGGTCACAGACGATTGATGGAAAGAATTCAAAAGTTCGGTACTAGTGTCGTAACGAAGAGGAAGCTGGAAATAAGACAGAAAAGCTAGAGAAAGAGTTGCAAAGGTGGTATGAGAGGATGAGGCCCGATCCCACTTATAAGCTTCACCTGTAAGCATATGTTGGAACAAATGAAGACAGACAGAGTCATCGGTAATGGAGTTAGATGAACACCACATGTGGAAAGATCGAACATGATTTGTAGGATCTTCTACAGCAAGGCCTTCAAACTTGGGGATGTCGGAAGGGAGCTTGGTCAGCATAGCAAGCCAACTAGCATCATAGTATATAGGGTCATTTATCAACTGGTCAAAATCGGGAAGACTGAGGCTTGCCATATAGGGGAGCAAGGGAGTAGTCAGAGTAGCTCCTATTGTGGTCCCACTCGTAGTATTCCCATCATTAGGGTCGGGGCTACCACCAACGTTAGGTCCTGAACCAGACATGATGAAGGTGACAGGAGGAGAACCAGGGGTGGAATTAGAAGGGGAACCCAATGAACCAGAAGAAGATTCAAAGTGTGGACTCAGTGGAGGACTAACTCGAATCCTACACAGAAGAGTAAGCCTTGCTACCGAAAACTGAGGATGAAGGCCAATAAGTCTCTGGGATAAATGCCTTGGTGGCGGAATGACGATGACACAAACATAGCACAAAGGGAAAAAGAGACCAACAAGGGCAAGGAGGTCTAGGATCAACTTATTACAATGTTGAAACAAGGGCAAAGAGGTGCAGGATCAATTGATTTCAATGTTTTAGATTATGTGCTTGGAGGTGTTAACCAAGCTCTTTTTCGCTTAGGGTGTGTGTGCAAAGTGTGTAAATTTTAATTTTTAAACCCGGATGTTTGGAGAGAAAAAGAAAATGTGTGTTGTATAACTGTAAATAATTATGTAGATAACAGTATATGAAACTGAAATAACAGTAAATAAACAGCTAATAATGCAATACTCTAAACCCAAGGAGGCGGGCCTCTCAACAAGTAGTCTGTAGGTGGGCAAAAAAATAGTCAAAACACACCAAAATAGCCAATAGATCTAAGGTCGGGAGGGAAAGGATATAAAGGTAAAATTTGATGGAAAGTGGTGAAGAAAACAACAAAAAATCAGAGGAAAGATTGTTGTAAATGAGGTGGCGAACGGCTATCTCCTGGAGGGAAATGGAGTGGCCCATAGAGGAAAACCCAAAAAAAATAAATGAGAAAATTTGGATGGATAAATAGCCAATCTGAAGTGGATCTAAAGGTGAGCTATAAGATCTGAAAAATGGTTGAACACTCCGAAAATTTCAGACAACCTGTAGCAGCTAAAACTCTTCCACAAAGTGTGGAGGGTATTGAAGCCCGAGGGGGCTAGGTTCCCAGTTATTTGAGTAAAAAAAAACAATTACAAGTCCAAAATGGGTGGAGATGGAGGTTAGACAACCCTAAACAGAGGCCCAGACAAACCCATAAAACTTTTCAGAAACATTCCCGCAAAAAGTTCAGGTTGCAGTTTCTAAACTGTTTTCTGCAAAGGTCATAGTTTTTGGGCTGAAAAGTGCGTCCTGAAGCTCTAGGTCACAGGTTTAGGGCCAAAAAGTGTGACCTGTACTTCCAGCACTCTTGGTGGTAGATTTCAGCAAAATTTGTCGTCTCAGCCGAGGCTGATGTCTGTCACCTGCGCAATAGGTCCGAAAACACACAGAAGTTATAGTTTTTAATGTTTTAGGTTTTTATAGGTTAAGAAAAACATCAAGAAAAAGAAAAACAAGAGGCTAAAGAGAAATCCTAGGGTTTGAAGCAGCTAGATATGCAGGGATCAGAAAATCGATAGCGGTCGTAATCGTAAACCCGTGTGGAGTCGCCAATTGTTAGTATGAATCTTAATCACAAGTGTACTAAAAAAGACCACTTTAACTATGTATAACAAATATGCCTAATAGCAAATATGGCTGTCAATATCTTCAGATCTGTAATTAGGTGATCAAGATAAATGCTAAAAAAATCTAGATCTATGCATCAAAAGATATTAAGCAGTAAATAAAAATGAGATTTACTCCATGCATCCAATAGACAAGACAAGAATATGTTGAATGAATTTTATATTAAGGGCACCTGGGAGGAAAGCATATAAGGATGTTACCAGTTCTCCTCAATGGGATGGGTTTTTGTAAGTCCTCAGCACTTCAAATCTAAAATTCCTCTCTCTTGATGGTGTAGTAAACCCAGAAAAAAATGGACCTCAAAGGGAGTTCACAAGCAAAAAGATAAAAAAATATGACAATGATGGTGGATCAAAGTCAGACCAAAAGTATAGATCTAGATTTATCTTTAAGCAACAATAGGTATGAATGGAGAAACCCTTCTATTTATAACAAAATATTGAGTTAGTCTATATATTGGTGCATAGTTAAAATATTATTAACCAATTCAAGGTCCAACTTTTATGGAATATTTTATTATTTTTGTTGGAGGGAAAAGGAATTTGACTTGGGTCAAATCCTTTATTTGTAAATAATAAACAAATAAATGATTTATTTACTATTTTAAGGATGTGGTTGAGTAATGATTAAATAAATAATGATTTATTTAACTATTTATGAGTGACTTAGTCAAATTTAACAAGGAATATTATTTAAATAAGGTTTGAATAATTATTCCTAGAAAATAATAAAATAAATAATAATTTATGTAATTAATTTTCCTGTTTTGGGTTAAATATGACTAGGAATATTAATTAAACTCTTTTTTAACTAATTATTCCTTGAGGAAAATCAAACAAATGTGGTTTTATTTAATATTTCCTCATGGGGTTTCCTGTTTAGACCATAAACAACTTAATAAAGGTGTTTTACTAAGTTATTTTTCATAGTGAAAGCAATTTTACTTAGGGTAAAATTGGTCTTACATGGTGTACTTAGGTCCATCTAATAGTAACAGGTTAGATGACCAAAAAATGGTCTAACAAATGCATTGGAGTAAATCATCAACAATCAACGATCTTACAATGACAGAACTGACCTCGATTACAAAGAAGAAGAAGCAGGACCTTCTACAACAAAATACAATGAACCTATGAGATCTGACATGCATGTAGACTTCATTGGACAAGATTCACAAGAACATACTTGGAAGACGATTCCTTGACGAAGATTTCCATCCAGGTACGAACAGATTTTTTATGGCTATTGTTATTCATGTGTAAAATTTGGTCATAAAGCTATAGAATATCGCACGTACCCTAGGAACTAATACAATTCTAGTAATCCGTCAAATATGAACCTCCCAGGGCTTAACAAAACATCAATATATTTGAACATTTAAGAAATAATATGGAATGCTAAAAATGTTAGAACTTTGGACATATAGCCATAGACTGCAGACTTGAAAATCCTCTAGAAGAATCTTCGAAGCCACAGAATGAACGAACATGGAAGAAGAAGAAGACTGATAATTGTGCTCTCGCTCTCGAGGCTCAAAACAATAAATATGTGTGGTATTTTGACAGTGGTTGCTCAACGCATATGACTAGAGATAGAAGGAAATTTGTATGTCTCAAAGAGAAGAAGGATGGAACCGTATCCTTTGGAAATGATGGATCTTCAAATCTTATAGGATCAGGTACCATCACTCTCGAAAGAAAAGATGTTATAGCCGAGAATGTTCTATTGGTTGAAAACATGAATCACAATCTACTCAGTGTTGGACAAATGTGTGATCAAGGACACACAATGCTATTCAACTCCACAAAATGTGAAATCAACAAAGGCAGGTATGGTAAAATTGTGGCTATAGCAAGTCGAGCTCCAAACAACATATATGTTCTCGATGAAGCAACCAAAGCATGTTTACTAGCTAAATAAGATGAAATTTGGTTATGGCACAAAAGAACGGGTCACATAAACTTTGACAATATTGTCAGGATAAGAAAAAAGGAAGAAGTATGAGAAATGTTGAAAATCTCAAAACCTTCCAACGCACTATGTGAGGCCTGTTGGCACGACGAGAATACAAAAGTCCAATTTAAAACAAAATAACACTTTGCATCACATCCATTGGAATTGATACATACTGATCTATGTGGTCCTGTGAGAATAAAAGGTTTAGATGGAGAATTATATTTCATGTTAATGATAGATAAGTATACCAGGATGATAGCCATCAGTTTCCTAAAGAAAAAATGTGAAGCATTTGAGTACTTTAAGATCTACAAGGAGTCGGTCTAAAATTAAAATGATTTGAAAATAAAGTTTCTAAGATCAAATAATGGCTGAGAATTCACTTCCAAATTATTTCAGAAATACTGTGATGAAAATGGAATAAAAAGACAATTTTCAACAGCAGGAACACCTCAGCAAAATGGAGTTGCTAAAAGAAAGAACATAAATGTATAGGAAATGGCTAGGGCAATGTTGAAGGACTCAAAATTGGATGAAAAATTATGGGTTCAAGCAATTGATATGGAAGTCTTCATTATCAACCATGTCTTCTCAGAAATAATTGCAACAAGACCCCATATGAATTATGGAAAGGAAAACCACCTAACGTAAAATATTTCAAAATCTTCGGAAGATAAAAATTTGGGTAAGTTTGAATCATGTGTTGATGAAGGTATCTTTGTTGGTTACTCATGCAAAATAAAGGCCTATAAATGTTATAATCTAAGACGAAAATAGATAGTGGAGAGCATAAATGTTACATTTGACGAAGATGGTGTTCTAACGAATAATGATGAGGATCTAGAATCTTTGAAACTTGAGACAGAGGCTGAAAAAGACATAGATAAAATTCCAGAACAAGAAGAAAATATTGACCAGGAAGAAGTAGATAATGATCATCAAGATATACCAGAACAACAATAAGAAGCTCCTCCAAAGAGAAGAAAAGAATGGATTCAAAAGAACCATCCATCGAATAAAATCATTGGTGACATAAATGAATATCAACAACTTCGTTCGTCACAACAAGCTCACATTTCTTTTCTAGCAAAATTTGAGCCTAGTAGTTTTGAGGAAGCTAGCCAGAATGAACATTGGGTAGCATAAATGAATGAAGAATTGGATCAAATCGAGAAGAATAACACCTGGGAATTAGTTCCACGACCAAAAGATAAAAATGTCATTGGGACTAAATGGTGTTCAAGAACAAATTGAATGAAGATGGACAGGTTACCAGAAACAAATCAAGATTGGTTTGCAAAGGCTATACACAACTAGAAGGAATTGATTTCGACGAAACATTTGCATCAGTTGCTAGAATGGAATCCGTCTGAATGTTTCTCACCTATGTATGTTCAAGAAAAATCAAAGTCTGCCAAATGGATGTTAAGTCAGCATTTCTGACTCTGGACATTTAGAAGAACAAGTTTACATCGGACAACCTGAAGGTTTTCTACTATCAGATAAAGAAGACTATGTTTGCAGGTTAAAGAAGGCTCTATATGGTCTCAAGTAGGCTCCCAAAGCATGGTATGCTCATCTTGATGGATATCTACTTCAACAAGGGTTCAAGAAAGGTATTGTTGATAGCAATCTCTATGTACAAATAGATAAAGAGAATTTAACAATCGTTGAGGTATTTGTGGATGATATAATATTTGGTAGCAATGATGATCAGCTAAGTAAGAAATTTTATACAAATATGCAAAGTGAGTTCGAGATGTCTTTACTTGGTGAGCTGACATACTTCTTAGGGCTTCAAATATCCCAGCAAGAGAAAGGAATATTTATATGTCAAGCCAAGTACATCAAGGAAATGCTCAAGAAATTCAAAATGGATGATTGCAAACTCGTCCTTACTCCTATGGTAACAAGTTACAAATTGAGCATAGACGACTCATTTAAGGATGTGGATCAGAGGTTGTACAGATCTATGATTGGTAGTCTTTTATATGTAACTACCTCCCGGCCAGATGTTATGCAAGTAGTTGGACAAGTAGCAAGATTCCAAGCAGCACCAAAAGAATCACATATTATTGATGTCAAAATAATTCTTTGATATCTAAAGGGCATAAAAGAATATGGCTTATGGTATCCCAAGGAAAAAATCTCATTATTCAAGCCTTTACAGATGCAGATTGGGCAGGAAGCGTTGATGATCGTAAAACTACTAGTGGAGCAACATTTTATCTATGTGGTTGTCTCATATCATGGTTGAGAAAAAAGCAAACCTCAATATCGTTATCTATAGCAGAAGCAGAATACATTGCAGCGACAACATGTTGTACTTAAGTCCTTTGGATGAAACAAACTTTGCAAGATCTTCAAGTACAATTCAGTGAGCCTATTCCCATATTTTGTGACAACACCAGTGCCATCAGCATCTCCAAGAATCCTATCATGCATTAAAAAGAAAACACATTCTGATCAAATATCATTTTTTTAGAGAACAAGTCGCTAAAAAGAAAATAAAACTTGAGTATGTTGGTACAAAAGAACAAATCGTTGATAAATTCACTAAATATTTACCTCGTGAAGCATTTGAATATCTTTGCCATAAGCTTGGGATTCTCCCAAGTTCTCATTATATTTTCCTTATTCATAATATAAAGAGGGAGTGGAAGCTTGTATAGGTCTGCAAGATGGTTGTGTGTCAAGGGGAGTTACCCTTTGCGACTGATGTCAAAAGGGGAGAGAATATTGTAGGAAGAGGTTTCATGATCGCAGGGGGAGTACTTGTGTTGCCATCAATGCTAAAGGGGGAGATTGTTAAGCAACGGTTGTCATTGATGTCAACCCAAGCAGCACCAGGGGCTACTCCAATATTACATGGGAATTTTGACCTACCAAATTACTATATTCTAGGTCAAGAATTATTTGTATGGTTTCTACTTGTTGAGATGTTTCCGTTGATATATGGCATGCCATGTAATTCTTCACGGTTTGAGAGATATTCATTTTTGAAGTTTGTAACCCAGTTATTGGGATAAGACCCCATGGGGTTGTGTCATGGGGCATTGAAATGTCATAATTAATATTTTTTAAGCTCCTAAAATCCCTCCCATGTTAACTTGTTGAAGCGCCTCTCAACCTAATAATTTATATAAATTGTGATCCTCATATCCTCCTTATGTAGGGATTTCACTATCTTAAACATGTCATTGTGGAATTTTCGCTTTAACTTTTTTTATACGAAGTTTCAGAAGCTGAAATTTTCATGAAGCAAAGCCGAGATCCTGAGGAAACTCCTATAATAATTTCAGATCAAGGTGTGCAATATTGTCATAGATATGATCTGTGGAAGTCAATGTTTCTGCAGGCTCCTGAAATTCATCTCAAAGAAGTGACCTTGGGAAAATTGTCATAACTCTCTCTCTCAGTATCGTATTAGAATTCTGTAAGGAGTGGTAGTTATTGCATGGACTGTAGCATTCACTCTATAAATTTTAGAGCCGAATGAATAAAATGTGACATGTGGCACGCTGTACAATTTGCTCTACTGAAACAGTTCATAATTAGGGCATTGTGAGAGATTGGGCATAACTCTCCTTTAAAAAATAGAAATTGGGTCAGACCCATGGCATTGGAAAGATGACTCTGAGGAGTACTACAGGACCAAAAATCACATATTGGGGATCTGAAATAACAGAGATACACCAGATTCAATATTGAGCTCCTAGAAGGCAAGAAAAAGCTAGAACATGTGTTTTCAAGGGTTGCAAAGGACCAGAATTTCTAGGGCAGCAAAGAAAAGCAAGGTGCAACAGAGGGTAGCATGAAAAGAGCAACAACCAAGGTGTATAACAGCAGCAAGAAGTTCATCACATGAAGTCTTCAAGTGGGCAACACTGCATAAAGTCACTGTAAAGGTACCATTGTACTAAGTCATTGTAAATACATTATTGTAAAAATTGTACTAGTGTCTATATGCCAAGAGTTGAAGAGGTAGTGTCGGGAGGTCTAGGATCATCATTAGGTGGTTGTGTCATAGTTGGGGTTATGGTCTAGCGTGTATTCTTCTTCTACATCATTCTATATCATTGTAAAGTGGACCATTTTCCCTGGTACAAGAGTCCATTCTTCTTTTATTCTTCTATAGGGTGGTAGGGTGGTGCTAGGGTGAGTTGTAGCTCATTGGGTGTTGGGGCATCCATTCAATTGACTACTAAAGAATCTAGGGTGTTGGAGCGTCCATCCAGTGGGAGTTGGAGAAGAATGCTTTTCTAGATTCTAGAAAGTTGGAGATTTATTTTCAATTGGATTTGAATATTAAAAAATTGTTAGAAAATCATTAGGTCATTTTTGTCTCGGAATCGGTTTCCACCTTAAAAATTGTGTGCATTTCTGTTCCTTTTGTTTGCTGCTATCATTGTACAAACACTGATAATAATTGAAGATTAACTAATGCTCTAATTGAAAGGAATATTTATTCACCCCCCTCTTAGTATTTCCAACACGGGTATGATTTCCATTCTAGTACAAATTGGCGCTACCCCAGACCAAAAAGTAGGAATCAACGTGAGTGAGACAAGAAGAGGGTGCACTACTCCAGATAGCCATGTTTTAAGAAGCTTCTTCAGGAATGGTAAACAGAGAGTTTGTTGAGTATGCTACAAGGGATGAAATGGCACATTTTCATGATGGAAAATAAACACAGGGGTAACTGTTAAAGGTCCACCAAGACCAGGAATGGGCAGTATATGGATAGTGACAAATTTTTGTGTATATATGCCCCCTTGTAGTATCCCAATTAGCTGTTAGCTAGTTGGAATATTAAATTTTGTTTTTCTTCTTAGTTAGCAGAATAAGAGGGTAGGGAGACCCATAAATCTCCTTCTTATGAATAAAATCACTCCAAATTTGAATGTACGTCACCTAAGTAGCTAGATTAAGCACCCTTATGTGTAAATAAGGGATGGATCATGTAGTCTGGGTCAACTATGACCAAATCAACAATGCTGGTATGGAGGGAGTGGAAATTCATTGAGGTACAATGCAATTTTGGAGGGAGATTCCATGCATGAAAGTAGTGGGTTTAATATGTGGGGACCAAGGTGAGGAATATCACTAAGCATATAAGGAAGGGGATGGTAGACATAGAAGGCATGATTTATTATTATTTTGTTTATGGTCTGTATGAATTGTTGCTCTCTTTAGCTATTTAACGGAGACTGAAGTGTTGTTTAGCACAAGGGTGTTCCTGAGCGGGAATCCCACCTTCATCCTTGGGGGACATCGAGTGCCCACTTAGGAGAAGTATTTGGGTTACATTTCCACATTCCCGCATCAGGCCAAGCTACATCTTTCTTCTATAGCGCAGTTTCTACTAAGGGTTGTGCTGTGTTGCATGGTGCAGGAGTGGAGGGTTGGAATCGGCTATTTCTGAGCCATTTTTCAGTGGAGGAATGTTTCCTTCCATTAGGAGGCTAGTAAAGAAGGTCCTTGATCATTATTGCAGCATTTGGAACTAGGACAACTTATTATTATCCCCTACAATGCATTTTTAGTCTTGCACTGTGTTATTTTAGGGAGGAGTTGCAGGGGTGGTTTCAGTACACCATTTGGGGAGATAGATTTCAAGTGGAGGGATTAGCCTTTCACTTGGAGATTATATTGGGAGGAGCCTTCATTTTATGCTACATAATATTAGCCATATCTTCCCAGCTATTTAATGGAAGTTAATCTTCAGCCCTAGGGCTTTGGTTCACCTTTTGTATTTTCGTGTATTTTCCGGAAACCCTCTTGGGTTGTCATGGAAGGGTGATATAGAGCTTTCATGTTTATGTCTAGTATCTCTTAATGCATATATTAATATTTTTGTATTATTCTATGGTCCCATTTTGTAGCTATGGTCATTATGATTGTGCCGTAGTAGCTCTTCGACATTTTGTATATTAGTAGCATCTCACTTTTGAGAGGGTTTATTCATTGAAGGCTTGTTTGCTCATGTTGTATGATTTGTTCCTCATTATATTGCACTTATTTGCTGCTGATATGATTAATAAAATGGCTCCATATTGGTATCCTATGTTTATGTAATGATTTTCACTGCTATTTCCATTATTGTCTTCAATATTGTTGCTCTTCCTATTCTGGAATATTACAGTGGTATCAGAGCATAATCTTGCTTCAGCCTGTGCATCTAAGCCAATTTGTCATCAGAAGAAGGAGATCCTCTCACATATAGAGAGAAGAGGTATCTCAAAATAAAAAACCATAGATATGATTATAAAAATGATAGAGAAGACAAAGGAAAAACTCACTTATTAGGAGGAGATGAGGAGGAGGAGTATCCTAAGCTTCTTCTTCAAACCATACAAGATATTGCAAGAGAAATAAAGGAGACGAGGATGGATATACAAAAAATATCCCCTAAAGGGTTTCTACATGGAGAAGGCTTTAGCATTTCACATCACTGGAGTGATCAACCAATGAAGCAGCAAGTTTCCATAACGCCTACATTCTTAGCAGTGGGAAATGGAGGGTTTCAAGAAAAAGAAATGCTTGAAGACTACTTTCTTTATTATGAGTCTCAATCTCAAAGATTCAAAGACCATTTGAGCTTTCAGGAGTTTTTTCAGATCAAGGACAATAGGAGACCCTGACATCACAATAGAGTTGGAGGATTCATATAGAAAAATGATCTTCACCATACTATGGGTAGGTTTTTCTTACCCACTTTTGATGGGTCATACCAATTCACTGCCAAATCTTGGGTAGAGAAGCTAGACATCTACTTCCAATGTAATGAAGTATTGGAGATGGAAGCTATCAAAATAGGAGTGCTGCACCTTAACGGTGAAGCACATGGTTGGTCATTTCATGGTATTTCTACATTGGGTCATGCCAATGTGATTGTATATTCAGATTTCACAAGGAGTTTGGTGGAGAGGCTTGATTGAAGAGACTCGAAGGCACCTTTCATTGGGCTAGCTAAGCTCAAACAATCATGTAATCTAGAAATTTACATTTCTAAATTTCTAAAAATTTATGTTATGGTTCCTGATTTATCTGCAGCTAGGAGGGTTTATATGTTTATTGATGGGCTAGAGGAATCACTACATGGGTTGGTTAAATTAACCAAGCCCAATATCCTTCAAGATGCCATTGAAAGGGCTAGAGATATACAAGATGCCTTGCCAAGAGAAAAGTGAACATTTTAGAAAAAGCCCACATTTCCATCAAAGGGAAAAGATGAGAAGGCTCATCCTTTAAAGGAGAGCCAAAAAAAATTACCTCTTAGTGATGATGTCCGTAGAGACTTGAGGAGAAGGAAGCTTTGATTCACATGCCGAGAATCATGGGCACCCAGACATAGATGTGCAACAGGGAAGGCACACTATATAGAGGTATTTTCTGATGATTAAGAGGAGGAAGAGGAGGAACCAGAAGGAGGTCATAGCACTGGGATAGCAGGAGCATATCCACCACCACCAGGAGGTGGTAATGGAGGATTTCCTCCAATTTGAGGGGCCCTTGCATCATTGAGAGAGGTACCCAAGTAATTAACCTTGAGAGTTCAAGGTTCCATTCAGGTTCAGAGGGTTTCAGTGTTGATTGATAGTAGGGCTACCCATAACTTTATTGACGCCCAACTAGTGCAAAGGAGAGCAATACCCACTGACGATTTTGAGGGATTTTCATTTTTGGTCCTAGGAGATAGAACTATGCAATGCATGCATTATGTTCCATATTTATCTGTCACCAAGGGGACATATACATTGACTGATTACTTTTTTGTGGTTGACATACCTGACACCAATGTGATATTGGATGTGAAGTGGTTGATTACTTTGGGGAAAGTCACCACAGATTGGGAGACTTTGCAGATGGAGTGGATGGATATAAAGAGTGGCAAAGATCGGATGATTAGGGGTGTGCACACTTATCCCTCTTAGACAGCTACTACATAGAAAACAAAGTTGGATTTGCATAGTGGAAGCAAGCACCTAACATTTTTATCAGTTATGCATATGACCTTGTCCCTTGAGACATTACTGTTTAGTGGGATTCCACCTAGGAGGTCACATGATCAGGATTTGATGAGAAATATCTCACAACTAGTTGTACTGCTCATAGATCCAGGAGGAGTGGGAACCTTGGGAGGACTTGAAAAAGTGCAGAGAGTCTTGGGTAGGCTCAAGGAGGAGGGATACATTCTCCCAATATCAGTATTACCCACTCTCACTCCACATCTTGCGCTGAGAAAGGATGCTTTGAGGATGGATGATGGCACTATCATGGTGCAAGGAGACTACTCCTTGGCTTTGGAGACTCTGAAGATATTCTCACTTAGGGATAAATCTTCCACATATGGTAGAGGTTTGTGGCCACTCATGCAAACATTGGCCAAACTCGTAAATTTTTAGATGGGTGATAGCTTCCCATGGAAGTCTAACCTCCAAAAACTTCAACCTCTACTTAAGCATGAGTAGCTACAGGAGGAGCAACAAAGGTAGGATAGCAGCATCCTGGTATGTGACTTAAGCATAGGAGATGTCAAAGAAAGGGGTAGCAACATTGTAGGTTCTTTACATGATAGATCAACAGCACTATCATTATGGAGTATAGATCCTTATTAGAGATCCCAGCTGTTGGTGGAATACTACAAATATCTCTTTGCATGTAGGATACTTGATGGCCAATATTCATATGGGAGATATATAGTGAGAGATGGGGTTATCTACTATCAAAGTAGAATATTCTTTACTAGAGCTTCTAAACTCAAAGAGAAGCTACTACATGCAGCACATGAGGACTTTCTCTCAAGCCCTACTGATTTCATGAGGACAAGTCATACTATTATAGAGGGATTCATTTGGAAGGGCCACAAAGAGGACATAAATCAACATATTAGGAGATGCATGTATTATTTCGATATGGAGGAGAGACATAACTATTTGATAGAGTTATCACAACCACTTCTTTCCTCATTGGGTAGGAGAGGAGACCCATCTATGAGCCACTCCACTAGCTTGATCAACGTATATGGTAAGGATCATGTTTTTGTTCATAACGATTTACTAGATGAGTATTTTCATTACTTTACCATACATGTGCGGGCCATTGCTCCAAGTGGGGGCACTATTAATTATGGACTTCATGGTCTACTTGGGTCCATAAGTAGTCATGAGCATGGCCACTCCCTAGGAGAGTTTAGGGAGATGGTATGTTCTTCAAGGTGTACTCCGTTGGCACCAAACTTCATTCACCTTCTCCAAGCATGTTAGAGGTTTGTGGCAGCAAACAAGTGGTGGGGGAACCACTTATTGTTATAGAAATATTTTTCCTCGGCTTATACTTGATGGTTTATACATTGGCCCTGGGCACCCCTTTCCTTCATACTTGGACTTATTTCTCAAAAAACAATATTTTAAATCCCATATGCGACTCTGTCCATATAGTAGGGGGCATTTCATTCACCTTCTCCAAGCATGTGAGAGGTTTGTGGCATCAAAAAATTGGTGGAGGAACAACTTATTATATCATGTTCTAAGGCATTCAGGAGACATACTGCATTGGTTCCACATGTGGGACTATGATCTTCCTCTGTTATTTCATATGGTAGCTTATGTATTCTTGATTTTGATCCCATATGCAGATGACATTCTTATCATTGTTGTGGGCATATTTTGAGGATGAAACATAGATTGAATGTGCCCATTGGGAGGGATATTCTCCCCATTCCTTATGCCTCTGCTTCAAGGGGAACATTGAGCATCACATGATTGCTACATTAGACCACTTGTTTCCTTGTGGGAGGAGCCATTCAGTTAACTTGAGAATTTGGGAGATGCATCTCATTGATACTTGGGAGGAGCATTTCATGGATGGGTTGATTAGCGGAAACTTGGTTCATGAGGAGAGCTTATCACATGGAGGTGTTACAACGCAAGGAGGAGAAGATTTGCAGCACTCACCTTTACAGTTGCTTGAGGACAAGCAACATTTGGGAGGGGAGGATTGTAATATTCCCAATTAGCTTTCAGCTAGTTGGAATATTAAATTTTGTTTTTGTTTCTTAGTTATAAGAATAATAGGGTAGGGAGACCCATAAATATCCTTAGTAGGAATAAAATCACTCCAAATGTGAATGGAGGTCACCTAAGTAGCTCGATTAAGCACCCTTATGTGTGAATAGGGGATGGAGCATGTATACTGTGTCAACTTTGACCAAATGAACAACGCTGGTATGGAGGCAGTGGACATTCATTGAGGGACAATGCATTTTTGAAGGGATATTCCATGCATGAAAGTAGAGGCTTTAATGAGTGGGGCCCAAGTTGAGGAAGCTCACCAATCATATAAGGAAGGGGATGGCAACCATAGAAGGCATGATTGATTATTATATTTTTCATGGTCTGTATGACTTGTTTCTTCCTTCCGCTTTTTAGTGGAGACTGCAGTGTTGTTTAGCACAAGGGTTTTCCTGAGCGGGAATCCCACCTTCATCCTTGGGTGACTTCGAGTGCCCACTCAGTAGAATAATTTGGGCTACATTTCCACATTACCATGTCAGGCCAAGCTACATATTTCTTCTACATCGTAGTTTCTGCTGAGGGTTGTGCTGTGTTGCAAGGTGCAGTAGTGTAGGAAGGTTTCCTTCCATTAGGAGGATAATAAAGAGGGTCCTTGAGCATTATTGCAACATTTGGCACTATGCCAACTTATTATTATCCCCTACAGTGCAGTTTCAGTCTTGGAATGCATTATTTTAGGGAGGATTTTGGGGGTGGTTTCAGTACACCATTTGGGGAGATAGATTTCCAGTGGAGGGATCATCCTTTCAATTGGAGAGTCTATTGGGAGGAGGATTTATTTTATGCTAAACCATATCAACCATATCTTCCCAGCTATTCAGTGGTAGTGAATCTTTAGCCCTAGGGCTTTGGTTCACCTTTTATGTTTTGGTGTATTTTCCAGAAACCCTCTTAGGTTGTCATGGAAGGGTGATATAGAGCTTTGATATTTATGTCTAGTATCTCTTGAGGCATATATCAGTCTTTTTGTATTATTGTGTGCTCCCATGCTGTAGCTATGTTCATTTTGAATGTGCTATAGCATCTCTCCGAAATTTTGTATATTAGCAACATCTCGCTTTTGATAGGGTTTATTCATTGGAGGCTTGTTTGATCATGTTGTATGATTTGTGCCTAATTATATTGCACTTATTTGCTATGGATATGATTAATAAAATGGCTCCATATTGGTCTCCTATGTTGATGTAATGATTTTCACTGCTATTTCCATTATTTTGTTCAATATTGCTTCTTTTCCTATTTTGTAATATTACAACCCTAAAGCATGAAGGTCGAACGAGAGTGAGGGGTGAAATTCTTTATGAGTATGTGCCCCGATCAAGACGTCGTCATCAGAAAACCTATGAAACAAGCACACATATACATAAATGAAATCTCTAAGATAATCACATGACATGTGGAATGGACGCAGTGATCCGTAAGATAGACCATGAAACAAAATCCAAGGTATGGTCACAACCGTCCAAATAAAAAGGATCACAAATATAGACTCAAGGTATGGTCATAGCAATCTAGATAAGAGATTCATATGTACAATCATGAATAATACATATCACCTCGCAGCCTGGACTTTATCAAACAAAATCCAGGCTCTTTCGCTTTGTCACAACCCGACCAGTTACAAATTCAGGCATGTGAATGAGTGATTTGAAGTAGAAAATTCAATAAAGTCACCTGATTACTAGTCAATAATGTAAACTGTTAAGAGGTGCAAGAGAGATCACCAATAATGATAATGGCCTTGAAGGTACTAGCAGTACAATTGATGAGATGCAAATAAGGAGCAGATGTCGAACACCCGTGAAATCATTCAATCGAAGGCCAATGATGTGAACCTGTCATTTGATGCCAACAACCTACCATTAGGTCTTGCAGGCTCTAAGGTATTGAAAATGGATCTCTAGATCAACTTCCCGGATAATGAGTTGAAGTCGAAAGGAAGCGATCAGTTGAAGGAGGGCCATAACACATCCCACATCATCGACATGATACAAAGTAAATAAGATAATGATGAAAGTGAACAGATAACCAGGGAATGAATAAGACGCAGAGGGAACTTCTCTTTTACACATCGATGACACAACTCTAGGGTTTGGAAGTATTTGACTCAAATGGAATAAAAGGTCATGTTGCTGAAAATGGTAATTGCATGAGAGGTAAAACAGATTTCCAAAACCCATGGAGGCAAAGTGACGACTGTAGGATGTCCCCAACCCAACATGAAACAGAGGATGTGTCATGTTCAAGAGAGACATACTATGAATGAAACGGATTAATACTTTCAATTTCCCCCCACCATTTGTAGGGAGTACCCCAATTATTTTGTAATACAAGCTTTAAGGGGATAGCATATGCTTTCCATATAAGTTTGTCCTTCAGAAAAATCCATCCTAGTACATTTTACGAGCCCTGGGAAGGAGAAACTCCGTGTTGTCATTGTGACCGATCCAATGTCGTTAAATTTTACCGAGTTTGACAAAGGTGAAACTCAGTGTCTTTTAATGTTTAGAGAGTTTGAAAAGAGGTGAAAAGAAAAATCTAGATGTCCCTTTTTGTAAATAGTCCCTCATACCCAAAAAGGTCAAAAAAAAAATCTGAGAGAACCTCTCATCCGTGATTGACTAAGGTATAAATAATTTATCCCAACATGAAAAAGGGGTAAACATATACTGGTTAAATTATGTTTTGTGAAGTTTAACGAGTTCAAAATGACAAGAACTTGGTAATATTTTCACGTTTTAGAGATTCAAAAAAGCGCTGAATGATGACTCCACGGGGTTAATTTTTCCTTTAATTTTAATCGATTCTAAAAAAGTAATAGGTCGAAACTCATATACCCATAATATTTTTTCCAGGTAAAAGTCACTAAAATATTATTAAAATAAGATAAAAACCCTAAAAGTGACTTTGAACACATAAAAATAGGGAAAGTAAAAAACATTTCACTTTTTACCTTCACACTCTTTGGAAGAAGTTTTTCACCCTATTTTACCTCAGTTCTTCAGGAGCAGATTGTCAAAGATCCTGAAGGCTGATCAATGAGCCGTCATTGCCAGGTAAGAGGCACAGTCATCCTCTACATTTCAATACATGTTTTAATGTTTTTCATAGCATAATAATTTTTTGGAAAAAAGGGATTTTAACTTAGTGTCACATCGTATCGGCGCAGAGGTTGCATGTTGGGATCACACCGGACAACCGTTTTTAAAATGGGTAGAGTGCCAATCAGCGCAAATATTTTTAAAACAGCCATGACGCCTGCAAAGTGAAAAAAACACAAAAAATCTCTTAGAATTTCATTTAAAATATTTTTTTTTAAATATGAATATTGAAAAAGAGTTGTGTAAATGTTGTTTCAGGAAGAAAAAAAAATGATCATGGTGATTGAGTGGAAGCAGAGACATCATGATGAACTTGACAGAGGAGCTATGGTAGACAAAGATTGTCTCGCTGCATTGAGGAACTGTGGGATCCTGAAGTTCTTTATGACTTTTAGGCATGAGAGCACAACTGGATTTATTGCAGTATTTGATCAACATCTGGGATACAGGACGGGAGAGGTTCATCCTTGGTGATTAAGAGCTCGAGATTGAAGTTGTCGACATTTACTTCATTATTAGGAATTTGGCTTCTGTGATCCAAAGTGAGTAAAATCTTTTAGTAAAAATCACATCAAAGTAAATTTGGTCAATGCGTTTCGAACCAACCAGTGTGGTTCATCATCAGGACAAGATGAAAAATCTGATCAGGTAACCCATTTAAATAGATAATAAAAGCTCCAACTATTCGTTTGTAAAATAACAGCTAGTTTGACTAAAATAGGAAATAAAATTTAAAAAAAAAATTTATTTAGTTTTTTAATGAAAAAATTAAATGCTTAATGTTTATAATTTTAATTTTATTTATTTAATTTTATTTTTAATAAAAATAAGAATTATTTAATATATTCTTGAAGAATAAATTAAATGTTTACTATTTATATATATTTTTATTTTTATTTTTAGAATACTAATTAATAAATAAAAATAAAAATAAAAATATATATAAATAGTAAACATTTAATTTATTCTTCTAAAATATATTAAATAATTATTATTTTTATTAAAAATAAATATAAATAAATAAAATTCAAATTATAAACATTAAGCATTCAATTTATTCCTTAAAAAAAAATTATTATTTTTTGATTTTATTTCCTATTTTAGTCAAACCAGCTGTTATTTTACAAACGACTAGTTGGAGCTTTTCTTATCTATTTAAATGGGTTACCTGATCAGATTTTTCATCTTGTCCTGATGATGAACCACACTGGCCGGTTCGAGATGAGTCGACCAAATTTACTTTGATGTGATTTTTACCAAAATATTTTACTCACAATTTACTTCATTACCGACCTCTCAGGTAGAGGGGAAGGAGCACGTCTTACTGGGCCGAAATCATGGGCGAAAGCATGGATATGCTCAAAGGGACAGCATGCTTATAGGCGATGAAATATTTGAGTGGAAATATAGCAATAAAAAGTGTGAGAAATATACCACTCAAAGTGGTCCTATATACCATTATACATGTGGCTTGGGTGCAAGCACCACATGAGGCCACCAAGGCTCAATTGCAAACTGCGGTGGATTGTATGGCACGGACAATTTTTAACTGGGTAGAGGTTGTGGTGGAAAATATGAAAAAACAACTCACAAAGTATATAAACTGTAGATTGAAGTAGCTCAAGTACATATCTATTTTGATGGAAATATTCTTGGAATGTGTACTGTTGTTCCAATACCAGGGGGCAGAGGTAGCGACACCCACACCACGGGAGCCAAGTATGATGAGGTGGGTTGAGATGATGCCTCGTGAAGGAGGTTAGCAAAAAATGTCGTTCAAGCCCTCCTCCTTTATATGGTTGAGGCATCAGTTGATTGTGGTGGAGGATTGGATATACTACGCGACAGATTTTTGGGGTGATCCCGATCTACCACTTCCTGATCAGGAGTTCATAAACTTTTCTCAAAATTGAAAGTGCTCAAAACTGTGCCAAACCTAAGCGACCAGATAGATCTCATCTTTCTAATTCTGTCGCCATGAACTATTCGAAAAACCAATGTCGTATGTGGGAGATATCGCGTTTTGATCAATTTCCCAAACAACTAAATTTGCAAAAATTTTGACTCAGATGCCCAGCCAGCATGTAGGTACAGATTCAAGAAAAGAATAATAATCCTAAGAATGTTCCTTTTTCTTAAACCAGTTTGAGAATGACAAGTGGCATGATTTCATTCATTGATGGTGGATTGTAATTTATTTTTGGGCCAATGAATGGGTGACACATGGCCAGCCCTGAGGCCACCACGTGCCCCCTGTATAGCATAGTCAAATTTTATTAAGTTCTGGGGGGTTCAACCCCGCGACCTCCATCATGTACAAAAAAATCTCAACCAACCAGATTGCGTGTTGTGACTTAACTCTTAAGGGTCACATGTCATATTTATGGTTTGAAAACTTGGCATTTAGGGGTTGGGACTACCAGAAGTCCCAACCTGGCGACGGTCCACAGGTCGTGTTCACATGTCGTTGCAACATAAAACGGTTATCATAACATAACCTCCAACAGATGAAACTGTGACATTGAAACTCCAATTGCAAACCTTATCACATAGCACTGTTTGGTCTGGCAGTTACGGCTACTCCGACGACTTAGTCTCTGTGACATTTAACTTCACCACTCCAACGTTCACATGCAAATTGTCATTAAAAATTTTCCACACAGTTTGGATTACTCTAGTTTTAACTCTGACTCCAACTACAATTTTGCGTGGGTTGCTGTTGGAACAGGGTCTCCTACAAAGTTGTGAATCTCGTCCATTTTGTATATTTTTTATTATATTTAGTCTAACGTAAGGGTTTTTGGGTGGGTCAAATCCCCTAATGCATTGTAAGTGGGTCAAGGGTAGACCAAGAGTCCACAAACCATGGTTTGCAGACCATTGGATGCATAGGCTAAAGTAGTATAAGTAGTTGAACTTTTTGAGCTGTAAGACAGATAATGAACTAAGATTGGTGCGAATCGTGAATTAGTAGACCTGTTTTGGGTTTTTAGGGAAAGTACTCGTGTTGGCTGTGTGCACAGAGATCCTTAGTCCTACTATGTGCAGACCCTGCTACTGTGTGCGCACATTGGGTTTTGGGTATTGTAAAAGGATTTGAAGGATGAATGAAAGCGGAAGGTTGTTGGAATATCTAAATCTGTTAATGTGACTCTATGATATCTGTTATGTTATGCGTGATTCTATATTCAGCTCCGAAAGTAACCGTGTTATTTTCTTATGCTACGTTGACAATTGATCTGAATCTGTGTGTTATACTTTATGCTAGAATAGTTGCGATAGTTGCTTTATGTCTGTTGTTTATTGTCGTTATAAGTGGTATTGCACACGTGGATACGAAGGGACCGATAGATCTGGGTCCTGTAATATGCGATATGATATTTTTGAAATTGAACGCAGCTCTGCTTGACTTACCTGCCCTCTCCGAGGGTGCGGAAACCTGGTTCCAGCACTCTCCCATACCGCTTCGGGTGAGACTTTGGCCTGTGCAAGCAGGTCACTGCTGAAAGGGCCAGTAGCATAGGGGTTTTTTGGCAAATGGTAACCTCTGAACCTAGGTCAGGACCCCTCGAGCCAACAAATGGTTTCGTTGCCTGGATCGGGAGCATTTTGAGAGAGGGATCGGGTAATGCCAAGGCCGTAGTGGAAACCCGAAAGAAAATAAATTGATGAATGGTTCGAGCAACAAGTTTAGGAATTCGCAGTAAGAGGTTAACCACCGAAGAGTGAAAAAATAAGTATATTTTCACGGAGATCTACAAGATCTTCTTTTTAACCCTTGCGATCGAGGTCTAGCAAGGTTTGTCAAATTTCAGAAGTATTGGAAGGACGATCGGGTCACACAGTGGACCCTAGAATAGATCCAGCAGTTAGAAAAGACTAATAACACCATCACTTGCATGGTGGACCACTAGGTGGATAGCATGCTAGGAGGATTCATGACTGAATTTTCCATCGATCAGTTCATCTCTTACTCTGAAGTAGAACGAATATTATTCAAAGGATTCAGGGGTAAGTTTCTAAAGACCTTACCATTACTAATTAAGATATCGCTATGCGAAAAAACAATTTTGTGTAGCCACACCAAATGAATGACCTCTGATCTAGATGGGAGTACGATGCGAAGTGGAAAATACTATCGGACCAGCTGAGAAGGAGGTAGATCTGTCTACAGCCTGATAATAGAAGCAGCTACATAGAGTCCTCCAGCCACACAACTTTTGAACCAGTGTAGGGGTAAGAATTCACCTACACCTCCACCACCAGAAGACGACATGGCTGCGCACATGAAGTTTCCTACCTTTAAGGGTGTGGGAGATGAATACATGGATCAGTTCTGGTTTATCGTAGAATCGGTATGGACTACACATAACGTAGCTAGTGATGCGGTTAAGAGGGAAAAATGTCCCTTGCCTTCGAAGGAAGATATTTGGATTGGGACATAGGATACATCGGACAGCATGCAAACTCAACCATTGAAGAGATCAAGAACGTCGTGAAACAATAGTTCAAGAAGCCTGAGTCCTATTCTCAAATAGTGGGTCAATCTAAAGGATTTCAAGAAAGGGCCTTCTAATTCGGTGTGGGAGGCCGATCAACGGATGAAGAAGGTGATCAGAGAAGGAAGATTTTAGTACGATGACAGACAACACATGGAATGGTTCATTGCTATGTTGCTACCTCACCTGCGTGTACCTATGGGTCACCAAAATTTTGAATCACTGGAGAAAGCCCTAGAGGTCACTATGAAGTTAGAAGATGCACCCAGAGATGATACCTAGCTAGGCATCCAACAGATCCAAGGACAACTCGAAGCGATGCACATGGAGATCCATAATCTGCAAAAAGAGCGAGGAGCAGAGGCTAGCCCTGAAAGATGGTTCATACGATGCAGGACAAATGGTCACACCAAGGATAACTGATCTATGTTAATAGACTACATGCAGGCTAGGGGACCTAGTCCATTGTGCCCTAGGGAAGTTGTAAGACCAAGTGGGCTGGCACTATGGTTCAATGATTGCCACGTTGCATGACTGCACGACACAACCCACTATCCCCGCCTTGCTGCGTACATCCCCGAAGTAAAGCAGCAATGGTGTAGGTTCTGCAAGTCGGTAGGACATGATGAACATAACTGCTAGAAATACGATCTCATGATTGATTGAGGGAACCTCTATAGGGTACAGTTAGATCCGACCTCACCAAGATCCCTCTCGAGCACAGGGGGCTCCCCAGCCAGGGGCAGGAGAGGCGGAAGAGGTGGAAGCGCAGGCTAGGGATGAGGGCAACTAATCTGTTATAACTATGGAGAAGTAGGAAACTTTGCCAGGGACTATCCAAACCCTACAAGACAGTCCTCTTGGTATTGCAGGCAGCTGGACCATGTGATTTAATATTGTCCAATAATGATAGCAAAAATGCAGGAGAAGCAGCCGACACCTAAGCAAAATGTGTAGAGGGTTAAGGCCGAACGACGAGACAAAGATCTGAGTGTGAATGTCATAACACGTAGTGGGATGGCCACCTGGGGTCCTGGGGAGAAAACTGCAATCGAGCCTGTGATCCATCCAGCAGTTATCAAACAGGAAATTTTGGATCTAAAAAAGGAGAAAGAAACATTTGTCACATCTCGCAAAGACATTGCTGAGGCAGAGGCATCTACTTCACAGCTACCTAAAGACCTCAAGGCAGATGAGGAGGTCAAACCCTTTTTACAGGCATGTATGAAGCTACTGCGCAACCCAAATATTGTGGAAAATCTTTAGGCATTAATAGATAGCTGCGCAACATGACCTATCCTCCCTCTAGAAGTCAAGGACGTACACATACTCTATAGATATAAGAAATGCACTGGTAGGGAGATGTGGTTTGTTGCCCAGATCGGTGATTATGAGATGGATTAGGTTATTTTGGACCTAGGGTTATATGTGAATGTATTACCTAAATAGACTTGGCAATGAATGGGGGAACCCAAGTTGGAATGGTCCACTATCCATCTGCATATGGCCAATCAACAAAAGATCATACCCTTGGGAAGACTATCGAAAATTGTGGTGGATATCGCAGGGGTTAAGGTCCAGGATGATTTTGAAGTAATTCAGATTGTCAAAGATGCGGACCCCTACGCTGAACTCCTAGGCTTGGATTGGGCCATAGAAATGGGGGGCATCATTAACCTAAAGAAGAGAAGCATGGTATTCAAAGATAACGGTACAAGGTTAATAGTACCATTAGATCCTGCAGAAGGTGAACGATACACAGAACCAGTGTGCAATGAAGAAGATGTGGATCAAATATATAAGTTGACTACATGAGATGAAGATTGGAACAGCCCCACAGAGGAGGGGGTACTCTGCTGGGAAAAGGACAATGAATGTTTCTCTGACTCTGATGGGGAGATAGAGAATTGGCAAAATCAGTTACATGATGTCTCTGCGCTGCGATGTCTTCAGATCACAAATAACTTCCATTGCATCTCCTCAAAGGTAAGAGATCTACCTTATTTCAATGGTTTTGGTAATTTTAGGGACCTTTTGTGAGCATTTGAAGCCAAGGTTCCCAAATAATGACAGCTATGGGCGTGTAAGATGGCCATGTGTGGATCACCTGTGCAATGGTGGGTGACTCATGAGGAGGCGTTCTAGGATTGGGAGGAGTGTCGGAATATGATGATCCTATGATTCAACGCCCCAGCCAACATGTGAATCAAAAAATTCCTTGGACCCAAAGATCCACATGAATATCTGTTCACTTACATAGAACAATGGTGCGACAGAACTGCCCAAGAGTGGGTTCATCTACTTATTCATGCCCTGGGACCACTTCCCATTGCATGGTACTTAGATGCAGAGCTCCATCAGCGCACCCGCCACTGGGAGACTTTGAAGGATGAATTTCTGGGAACATTGGGGTTAAAAGACAAGATAGAGGCACTTGACGCAGCTCTATAAGACATTGACACTGTAGCATGGGGTGAATCACACCTATGTGTTGCACCTGAACTACCCAATTGGGAATCACGGGTACCAAGCATGATCAGATACTGCATCCTAGCCCTAAAATAAGGTAAAAATGATCCATGAGAGCGTTCTGACTCAGAATTGAATGAGGTTCGCACAGTTACTGGACCACTCGGGCTGCAAACGGATAGCATTGAGATGCACCCCACGTTGGCTAGAATTGGGGGTGCAAATACTATATATCCGGCAGCTCCCGCAACAAGGATACAGCTGCGCTCACTTCTCAGCCACGTGAGTTATTACAGAAAGTTCGTTTGGAGGCATGCAGTGATAATAGCACCTCTGAAAGACTTGCTTACGAAGGCGGCCCGGTTCTGTTGGGATGACACATGTCAGGCAAACATATCTTTGGTTTTGAAGTACTTAGGGATTAATCCTTTATTGGGGGAAGATGTGTAGGAGGTGCTGGTGTTTAACCCAAGCATAGTAGGTATGCCAACTACACAGGAGGTGTGAAAACTAACCGTTGGCATAATAACATCTGGTAAAAAAAAAAAGTTAATGTTAAAAGGAGTCGGCCGCTGGCATTTAATGGGGCAGATTTTGAGGATTTTTTATCGTTTTCCTGATGGTAAGTTCCAAGTCAAGTTTACCCTACCATTGAATGCCCACGGGCACTATAAAAAGGGTCGGATAGCTCAAACAAGGGTTCTGTCTCACTTGCATAACTTGTACTTATCCTCTTTATCTCACGCGAGCTTGAGATGTAATATTTTTCGGGTTTGCACTGTCCCCTTCATGTCGGATCAACCTCCCCCTTCTGATAGTAGCCATCTAGATTCGAGATTCATTTTTTGTGCTACGATGATAGCCACTAACCCAGCTGAGTCCTTGGCACCTACTACCCCAAAATTTGAGGAAATAATGAAGATCAGGTCTGAGGATGAAGAAGTGCCCTCAACGCTGGTCACAAGGAAGGGAAAAGAGCAGGCTCAGGGCTCAAGGAACCCCCCCAAAGCTACGAAATGGGCTTCAGGGAAGCCTAGGACCTCCCCAAGGCATGCTAAGTCCCCACTAGAAACGCCTCAAGCTTAGGATGCGCAGGAGGAAGCCCTGCCTACCAATCCAATCAATTGGTTACCTCCCTTCATCTGCCCGCGCAGGCCCTCGACGTGCACACCAAAGAACCTTGATGATCTGGTTACCTATCTGCAGACGCTGCTAACCCTAGGAGAGGTCCCTATCCTGAGCAACCCCTATAGGAAGCTCCATGAGGTTAATTTCAATGATGACGACTTAGCAAATTATGAAGCCTTCCCTAAGCTTACCATCGCGTTTTACTTCAACACAATTTACACGGACGATGGGGTCAGAGTCGTTCCTCAACGCTAGGTAAGAGGATTGGCCAAATCCGGGCTCTTGAACCTGCTGTGTATGCCCCAATTTTGCCATTACAACGTCACGGATCAACTGGCCCAAAAAATGCTTGCCCTAATTCACAATTTCTGCCTATGGATTCAGGATAGGGTCCCCATAGATGCTACATTGGTTCATAGAATCACAGGCCTTCCCATGAATGGGCCATGCCCTTTGGACCATGTGGGCAAGAAATATGAAGGGTACACCGCTAAATTTGTGTGTAAGACCTACCATGTCGAAAGGAATCCATGAGCCTTCGTCATAAAATCCATCAGTGGCCTGGCTACGTAGATGGGTACCATATCACTAGCTTGCAAGCTATTGCGAAAGTGTTAGGTCGAAACCATCCCTCCCTATGTCATTCGGCTAGCCAAACAATGTGCGAAGGGGGTCTACCTCAATTGGGCTCAATACTTATGCGATGAGTTCTTAGCCAACGTCCGCGAATCACAGGAGTAGGGAAAAGACTTTTGCAATGCCTGGCTACAATTTCTTATAGCCCTCATTGCATATGAAACCCCTGCGGAGTCGGTCCTCGCCAAGCTCCCTCTAGATATGTGCGAAGGGGTTCGGTATGCCCATTTGTGGGATTCCAAGGATGTGCAGTGCATAGAAGATAACCAAGTCTTCTAGGTCCTCTTCTAGAGTAGCATGGCCACAACCATCAATTCTTGACCTCCGCTGTCCCCCACAGTATATGACAAATACAGGAATATCATAGCATTCCAGGTTACCATGAACAACATTCAGATCTGCAGCCACAAGGATAAAACATGGACGTCACTTGCTTATATGGTAGCAGACGAGGAAATTGATAATGTGATTGCGCTATGACCTCCCGCCTGGAAGGTAGGCTTCAAAACCAGCGCAAGGGGCACTACTTGTACTAGCACGACGCAGGAACTTCCACCTGTTATCACTGAGGAGACTAGAAGAACAGTAAAAGACTTAGGTGTAGCCACAAAAAATGACATGCAGCCAAAGTAGACCACCATGAAGAACACTGAGGCTGAAACCCAAGTCGATTTGTAGCTGGGCATGGAGGAAGTAAACGTCACAGGTACAAAATGAATAGGTGAGCCTGTCAAGGGACCACGAAAGACGTTTACGATGACAGACGAAGATATTGAACAAATCACAGATTCTGTCACACTAGCCACAGAAGAAAAATGGGTAGCTTTAGAAGAACACCAAAGGGCTGCGATCAATGCCATCTAGGAAGAGCTTCAAACCTTTTATGTAAAGACAAACACGCTACAGACCAACGTGATTCAGGGATGGATTCCCTTGGCATCTAGCAGTATAGTGCTAGCCATGGAAGAAATCTGTCTCTGTCCCTTACCTAGTGCCGCCCTTGTGATCAATTCGTCGGACCAGGAAATTCAACTCCCAGTAGGTGCAGGGATGCAGCTGAACCTTTCCAGGCAACCACATGAAGTGTTATAGGCTCTCCACACAATTTTGTTTTAGGAGATTCACCATCGGGACCAGAAAGTACACCAACAACTTGGTATGGCCGAAGAGACCATCGCACAACAGAACGAAGAAGTACTCTTTGCTGTCGTGCATCAAGAAGAGCTCAAAAATTTGATCCACTAGCTCTAAAAATAGGTTACAGAAGAGATCTTGGCCATAGCCAGCCCCCGGGCTAAAGTGGAAGTATTGGTCTTGTTAGAATTTACCATAGAAATAAAATAAACAATTTACCGAGAGGAAAAAACATAAAGAGGCCAGAAACAAATCATAAACATAAACACACATTTTTATCCGGGAAAACCCCAAACTCTGGAGAAAACCCCAACCAATGAAATTTCAGTAACCATTGGCCAAAACCTTGGCCAATCTAGCCAAGTGAGCCTTCATCGCTCACCTCCAAGCCTACATTACAATGAAGTATTCCCAGCCTTTTATAGGCTCCATTACATGCAATACCATGGGATGAAAACCATGGGTGCACAATACCATGTGGCCCAAAACCACTACTATTTACCCTAGTAAACATTGACTCTATCCCGAGTCAATTTTACCTAACAATTCCCCCCTTAAACTTTACTTGGGGTTTATTGACTAAATCCAGCCAAAACTGCTAAGTGAGACAACCCCGCTCACTCTAGCTCTCCCCCCCCCCCCGCAAATTTTTACTGAGGGTAATTGTTAACTTGACATCCCCCCTATCACCTAGATCTAACCCAGACTTTACGAGTGATTACCCAGGGGTATGCATGCCATACTAGGTCTTACAGTAGTATGCCCATTTACATGTAATAAAATTAACTCCATTATAATAATAATTTCTTTTTTTTTTTTTTTCATTCTTACTGTCTTTGCAGATATGACATCAATGTCCATATAAAAATAACCCATCTACCGGATTACATGGGTCACCAGCCTCTGTAACCGCCAGTCCTCTAGGAGTTCTCTTCAGATACATGGTTCATTAAATCAATCCACGTGCACATATCCTCTCTCCTTTAACTTCTCTGTTATCAAATATTATCAACCAATGCTTCATATGGATGTTTTGTTACAAGATCATTAATATCATAGGCATATGAATCATGCCTAATATATTTTTGT
Source organism: Pinus albicaulis (assembly GCA_034641835.2). NCBI lineage: Eukaryota > Viridiplantae > Streptophyta > Pinopsida > Pinales > Pinaceae > Pinus > Pinus albicaulis. The sequence continues at coordinate 1,349,870,317 of CM076570.1, read as the reverse complement.
TCTTATCCCAAAACCTAATTACACCTTGGCGTTAGCACCAAACTTTGTCACTAATTTTGGATCTCACAAAGCCCATCTTCATTTTGTTGCCATAGAAAATTACACATCATCTCTACTATCACCATTTCCTCACTCGATTACCTCATGTTGGTATGTGTTTGAACCTATCAGCTTATCCTGATTGACTCACATCATATCATAACACGATATATTTTAACTGCAATGGATAGTCCATGGCGAGAATATCTATTAGCACTCTTGCATACCCCACAGGTGACAATTCCCCTAGCGTGGCTCATGCTAGAGTGTGGATTTCACCGCAAGCTGAGATTGAAGTAGAACACTATACCAAAAAAAAATGATGGGCAGTGTAGAGCCACCGAACACAGTGTGGTGACATTAAATTTCATAAACATGCTGAGTGGTTCTCCATTCTTGCCTTCCAGTATAGCAACTCTTCCAAGGCAGTGTCACTCAGCGTACTATCATTTAACCTTAGGCACCATTTTTTAATCTGTTCCCCACCAGGTCTGCGTCAGATCTCTCTCTTATTCGCAACAAACATGGCACTGATCAACATTTTCTTGGGCTATTTTCTTTAATAGTGGCAGCGTTGAAGCCACAACATTTAAATAGCTCTGCAATACAAAAAAAATTACTTGGAGCACTGGACAGGTTCTCCATCCTCTCACCTACCACTGTGGGTGAGAAAATTCACATCTAGAGGCAGATCCATAACCTCCTATACAAGCCACTTGACTTTCTCCAAGATCTCATCCCTAGTAGACTTGAGGACAACTCCATCTCATTATTGAACTTTCCCAACCAAAGGTGTTGTTTTTCTCATAAATCTGTGCACCCTTTGGACTGTTAGGGTGAGATACCATTATTTGAGGAGAAATGTGGTAGCGTTCTTGGCCACTTCATATAAATCTCAAATTTCATATCTACATTTTGAAGCAAATCCACAGTTCATCACAGCGTTCAGGGCTCTCAGTGATCGCACGGTCCTTCTGAGCCACACAACGATAGTGCCCACCTTGACATCTTCCATGTCAGGCATATCACGCTCCATGATCTACGATCAAATTTCTCTATCCACCGAGCCAAAAGACCCTTGGCCAAAGAAGCATCCCCCTGAAGCCAATATTTAGCTCTGATACCATATGTTAGAATTTACCGCAGAAATAAAATAAATAATTGATTGAGAGGAATAAACATAAAGAGGCCAGCAAAAAATCATAAACATAAACACATGTGTTTATCCGAGAAAACCCCAAGCTCCGAGGAAAAACCCAACCAATGAAATTTCGTTAACCATTAGCCAAATCCCTAGCCAATCTGGCCAAGTGAGCCTTCACCGCTCACCTCTAAGCCTACATTAAAATGAAGTATTCCCAGCCTTTTATAGGCTCCATTACATGCAATACCATGGGCTAAAAACCATGGGTGCACAATACCATGTGCCCAAAAACCACTACTATTTACCCTATTCAACATTGACTCTATCCCGAGTCAAGTTTACCTAACAAGTTACAGTGTTGAAGGCTTCCAGGATGGAAATGCAGGTCATTAAAACATAGTTGGAGCAGCAAATCACTGACTTACAGGCCAAATTACAGCCTGAAACACCCCCAGAGGTACGAGCCCAACGCACTGCGCTAGTAACCACAGCTACAAACACCATTAAAATATAGATTGCTCAGGGCACCCAGTTACTCGAGGCCACCATGCAGCTCTGGACCAAGGTCCAGCGCGATCCGGTCCTCCGGCAAATAAATCAGGACTTGCAGCAGAAGGAGGAATCTTTCGAGCAGATCAAGGCTACATTACCCACCTTGGTTCTTGCACAGCAATTGGCGCGATTGACGACCAGAAATACCCTCCAAGATGAGATCAAGGCACTCCACCATAAGAAGCATGTTATCAGAGAACGCTTGAAGGCTTAGGTTGCCACAACCCTCCAAATCTCATAGGATGTTGATGTTGCTATAAAGTGACTAAACAAGACACTGGATAGTGTCATGGCTGGGACAGAGGTACCAACATCACATAAGCTTGTAGATATTGCGCAGAGTGCTGCTACTCAGAGTCAAGAAGTGCTACCCCGCTAGTCGCAACTGTCAGTTTACTGCATGCGCAGGTGGAGACTCCACCACCACAGTGACTCGGGACGAGTCACAAGATTGTGTTGGGGGATTTTTGGAACAGGGTCTCCTACAAAGCTGCTAATATGGTCCATTTTGTATATTTTTTATTATATTTAGTCTAATGCAGGGGTTTTGGGGTGGTTCAAAGCCCCTAATGCATTGTAAGTGGGTCAAGGGTAGACCAAGAGTCTGCAAACCATGGTTTATGGAGAATTTGATGTGTAGGCTAAAGTAATATAAGTAGTTGAACCTTTTTGAGTTGTAAGATAGACAATGAACTAAGATTGGTGTGAATCGTGAATTAGTAGATATTTTTTGGGTTTTTGGGGAAAGGACTCCTGCTGGTTGTGTGCATGGAGATCCTCAGTCCTGCTATGTCCGGACCCTACTGCTATGTGCGAAGGTTGGGTTTTGGGTATTGTAAAAGGATTTGAAGGATTAATGAAAGCGAAAGTTTGTTGGAATATCTAAATCTATTAATGTGACTCTATGATATATGTTATGTTAGGCATGATTCTATATTGAGCTCTGAAAGTAGCTGTGTTATTTGCTTATGATGCGTTGACAATTGATTTGAATTTGTCTATTATACTTTATGCCAGAATTGTTGTGATAGTTCCTTTATGTATGTTGTTTACTATGATTATAAGTTGTATTGCACACATTGATGTGAAAGGACTGATAGATTTCGGTTCTATAAGATGCAATATGATATTTGTGAAATCGAACACAGCTTTGCATGACTTACTTGCCCTCTCCCACGCTGCGGAAACTTGGTTCCATCACCCTCACATACTGCTTCGGGTGAGAATTTGGCACGTGCAAGAAGGTCACTGCCAAAAGGGCTAGTAGTATAGGGGTTTGTTGGCAAACCTTAACCTCCGAACCTGGGTCAGGACCCCTCGAGACAACAGTTGCACTCCAATTAAATGTGACCATGGGGCTCAGGGGTTGGCATGTGACCAACTCCTCCCCTTAACCCTAGCCTTTAATGGCTAGGACTGGTGATTACTATAGTGCGCCACTAAATTTCAGATTTTTGCTGAATTTAACTGCAGCTAAGTGTAGTTTTCAAATTTTAGTGGAGGATTTGTAGTCTAGTTTTTGGGAAAAATGATAGGGGAGTCAATTTTAGACCAATTTGGGTGAAACAAGAGACTACCTAGACTAATTTGAGCATTCTACAACCATTGGAGTAGAGAAAAAAACCATTAAAGGCCTGTAAACACATGTATTTGAAAAAATTTAAGCATAATGAAAGATGGACATGCCATTGGGAGTTGGACCAGTAGATGTGGCCCTGAAGGGGTGAACAAATTCATCGTGCATGTTGTGTAAATGTTATGTGTTGTTTTATTTCTCTATTATACATTGTTGTTCAGTGTTATTTTCTCTTATTTCATGCTTATAATTCACTAAATTCACTTACAATTCATTGTTAAAATCTTCAATACTTAAGCAAACTATGGAGACAAATATGCACATGAATTATAATTGAAAAGACACTTAGCACAAAAAAACTAATGCAATCATTTGATATCACTTCCACAGGGAAAGCACTGGGATGATAGAGCTAAAACATGTTTTTTTTTTCATTTTTTTCATTTTTATGTTTTTTTGATATATATGTGCTAATATTGAAACTTTATGTGCTCCAAATGTCGAACCGTAGAGGCCAGATAGGATGTATCCTATTGCAAGAAGGATGGTGAGGGATTTTGAGTCCGCTCCATATGAGGAAGGAGTAGATGTAGAAGAAGAGATTGCTCAGAATGTGGACGCTTTAATTGTTCAGATTCCAGAGTATGCTAGGTTTTAGGATATTCCTCTTCATTACTAGCAGGATACTATAGGAGTTTACAATCATATTAACCAACTCCTGACTCGAGTTATTCGAGTAATAGCATACTATCACGAACACAACATTGATTAGTTTAGTTTTATTTTTGTAGTTGTAGTCTTGACAAGACCTATGAGTCTCGTTATGTACCACATATTTTTTGGGATTATGATGTACTTTGAAAACTATTTGTAAACCAAATCCACACACACACACACACACACACACACACATATGTTATTTCCTTTTTTTTAACATGTTTTAATGATTAAAAATTGTGCAAATGCCTATCTAGAACATATTTATCCAATGCATATGTCAATGTATTCATGTGTCATGGAATGCGCTGATATGTAATGTAATAAAAATTCCTTTCTAAAATATGTACACGCAGATTCATTCTCAAAATTTTAGGGTGTTTGACAGAATATTTCCCATTGAGTTGTAGGACAACAAGCTGTGAATCCAAGTTTACAACCAGTTCTCTAATGCCAAGAGTGATTGCTTCTAACAGAATTTCAATAACCACACTTTATTCAGTAATATTATCGGTTGTACAACCTAAACATATACCTTGCAGATCTACAAACTCACCATTAGGGTCATATATGACCCAGGCTACAGAAGATACATTTTGGGTAATACGGTAGGCACCATCAGCAAAGCTGACATAAGGAGTCAAAGACATTCACAAATTAAGTAAAAAATGATAGGAAGGAAAACTTCTTGCAAATGCACACCAAACGAAAATGTACAAAAATGAAAAGAACACTAATGTGCAAGAGTAATTACATGTGAAAATTATGCATAATACTTCTTTAGATAATACCACTTCGGGGCTTATCCAAAGGATTAGCTTCATAATCATTCAGCTCATAGGCCCCTTTTTGCAAAACACAGTTTACGATGTAAGACCCTTGCCACATACGTTCAAATTTTCCCGCCCCCGGCTTATCGTGTGCTTGGTCATGGAGAAGGACCAAGTCTCCTTCAAAGAAGGCACGAGGAGAAACAATCTGATCAAAATGGGCTTTCAACCGTTTCTTTTGTGCTTCAGTAACTAAATCAGTGAAGTGATGGGTTTCATCAAGCCTTTCCAAATACAGAAAACATTCCTCTTTTGGTGAGGTGTTGAGAAGCAATTCAACAGCTAATTTGAGTGAAGTAATTTCACATTTAATCAGCAATGTTGCTTCAAGGCCATATACTAATTGAAACAGAGTGAATCCAGTAGCATTTTTGGCCGAGGTTCGGTAAGCCAAAAGCTCTTAAAATAACATGAGATGCCACCTTGAATTGTGCATCCCAATAGAACACTAAATCATAGTAACTAAGACTTTATTTAATTCTTCAACTTGGCCATTGGCTTGAGGGTAATATGGAGTTGAGTTGTCATGATGCAAGCCCAACTAAGAGGTCAGCTCAGCCATCATGTAGTCGCGAAAATGGGAGCCATGATCGATAAAAAATGGCTTGAGGGACTCTGAACCGAGCGATAAAATTATTGAAGAGAAATTGAGCTGTAGTTTTACCGTCAACATCATATTTAGGGATCACCTCAGCCCATTTCATAATATAGTCAACAACTACGATAATATAAGCATGCCCCCCATCCGAGTGAGGGTTACATGTCATGAACTGAATTCTCCATTTAGTGAATGGGCTGACAGTAAAAAAATGGGTGTAAGGGTGTGGGTGGGGTGCGCATATTCCACTGGTAAATTTGGCGAGCATGGAATTTATGAAGGGAAATAATGCAGTCTTTGAAAATAGAAGGCCAGAAATAACTAACACGAAGGATTTTCTAATTTTTTCATAGCCATACATATGACCACCACATGCCCTAGAGTGGCAGTTGTTGAGCACTCTCTCAGCCTCTTCGAAAGTCAGACAGTGACGAAGAATCGAATCTACGCTTATGCAGTATAAAGTATCCCCATTGATACGATATTTTTGAAAGTGATGTCGAATTCATTGATGATTAGCTTTAGTCAACTTAGATATGAACTTTTTGGTTTAGAGATACACGATGATATAACCATACCATGGAGTGATAGTGCTGATCATGAAGAGAGTGTCATATGGAATGTGCTCATCAAGATCAGACAGAGTAGAAGCAGAGGGAGGGGAGCATTCCAATTGAGCGAAAACTAATGATTTATTTGATTTGGAAGCATTGAATTCCAAATCAAACTCTTGTAAAATGACAATCCATTTTGAATATTCCCCCCCATCAATTGATAGGTTAAAATATAAGACATGGGATTGCAGTCGGAGATCACTGTAGTCGTGCGGAGAAGAATGTAATGCCGAAAGCGCTAAACAACATGTATTGTAGCTAAATATAGTTTCTCAACATGGAAATATTAAGTCTTTGTATCCATAAGGTTGCGATTGAGGTAATAAATCACATTTTCAGTACCATTGTCGTCATCCTGGACCAGCACCATAGCAATAGTGCTAGAGGAAGCTGCTAAGTAAATGAAATAGTCATGATGATAATTTGAGGGATGCACTAAAGGAGCGTTATTGAGAAAATTATTTAAAGAATCGAAGAGCATTGAACAACTTATTAAACAAGAATGAGATCTCTTGTATAAGTAATCGTGTAAAGCCCTTAGCAACCTGGATAAAGAAAGAAAGTTGATGAGTGAGACGTGAAACGAAATTTTCCATATCAAAAGTAATGATGCTCCAATCATATGGATCGATTCCTCCAATAGCGGATAGCAACAATTTCTGTTTTGACAGACAGCTCTGAAGAACGTCTAGCGTGGGCATAGCGTAAGGCGCCTGAGCCAAATTCTTAAAAATATTGTAGTGTTGAGCAGCGTGGCAGTTTGGATTATACGAGGATTTTCGAAGCACTCATTTAGAAGGTGGATGCACAATGGGATCATAACTAGGCCTTTCAATATGAAGAGGTCCAGAAGGAGGTGGGGGAGAAGGAGTAGGAGCATCGATGATTTCATTCCTCGCTAATTGACGTGAATTCGAATAATATTTAGATATGGTAACTACAGAGATGGGTGCAACACCATTCGTCATGAACACCTAAGAACCAAAAAGGGTGGAAGATTGGGGTTGCTCCACCATTTGAGTCTGCTGAGATGGAAACAGATATTTAAGAACATTCAGATTCCTTTGGGTGCCCTTCAGTAAACGACTCACCTTAGCACATCGAGGAAAATCCTTAGTGTAGTGATTGTCATCACATATTAGGAAAGGGTACTTTGGTTTACGTTTAGTTCCATCATTAGTGCGAGCTTTGGGGAATCTTATTTTGGGGCATCAGATTTAGATTTCACTTTCCCCTTGTTTTCACCTTTGGAGGATTTTTCGGTTGTAGAAGACTGAACAACATTAACCTCTGATTTTTTTCCAAGATTTGGAGGATTATGAGGAAAAAAATCTGATGAAGAAGAATATTTATGCTTAGAAGTAGAGGAAGACTTCTGGAAATTCTTGGAAACAGAACCAATGACTCCATCCATCAATGGTGTCACCGAGGATTTTGAGGTTGCAGATTGAGAACCTGGGCGCAGAGCATCAGGTACAAAATCATCTAATGTTTTAGATTGGGAATAAACCAAATTGAGATACTGAGCACTAGAAATGGCTTGTTCATTTGTGACAGCTGCCCCCATAGCTATATCCTTGGCGATCTGATTGACGAATGATTTGGTAAAAAATTCAGTCAAAATTTGATCAGGAATCTCAAACTTGGCCAAACGAAGACGACGTCTCCATTCATGGATATCATCAGAGATATGCATAGAAGTATCTTGCTTCAAGGATGCAAGGAGGTGGGTTCCTATTTCATAACAAATAGGAAACTAAAAATGTGTAAGAAAAGCCATCAGTCAAGAATTGAAGTCCTGAAAAGTTCAGCATGGAAGCTCAATGTATCACTTTGCAGTGGCACCATTCAATGCCCTTTGAAAAATACGGAGATGGACAGAATAGTCAATACGGGAATTTCATGAGAACCAAATATGGTACGTCATCACGTGTGCCTGGGGGTCCTCTCAAGGATTGCCTTCAAGCTTGGGGCTATAGCTCAAAATTTTGGTTAGAACTAGAAGCCAATATGGATTATGAAGAATTGGATCATTGGTGAATCTTGACACATCAGGAAATTACAACATCGGGAGAAACGATAATTGCGGATTGAAAGAAATGATGTACAGTCTTTGATACATGCCCATTTGTGAAATCCAACCAGGTTTGAAGAAATTCTATCCCCAAGGGTTCTGTCCCGAAGGATTTTTCCCATATGGATTCTATCCATAAGGATTTAAACCTTGTGGATTTGGACCATATCCCAGTTGCTTACCCAAAAAAGGATTCTGACCTATAGTAGACCATTGAGGTCCAACTTGACCATAATTCGCAACATATGGATATTTTTGCTGAAAATTTTGGAATGGAGTGCCCTATGGCTGACCCTGTGAACCCAAAAGGTAACCTTGGGAACCCAATGGTTGACCTTGTGAGCCCAAGGCTTGGCCTTGGTGCTGCTGGATGGTACCCTGAGGATATGACGACACGATACCAAGTGGTTGTTGAGGTTGGCTAAGTTTCCCTGAGGACCAAGTTGACCTGGCTGAACAAAGACCTAGCTTTTTTGAGAGGAGGGTTGTCCTTGCTAGACAAAAGGATGACCTTGCTTAAAGTGAGGTTGGCCTTGCTGACCAAAAGGTTTTCCATGTTGATAATAGGAAAAATTACCTTGATGGGAAAAATGTTTACTATATTTTACATAAGGCATTACCTGTTGTACATAAGGTTGTCATTGATTCCCATAAGGTCAATTTTGACCATAGATACGACCCTGCTGAAAAGTATAATCCCCTGACTAAATGGTAGACTTCCCTTGAAATCCTTGCGGATTTACTAACGGGGTCTGCAACTGTTGGGAACTATACGAGATGTAAGACTACTGGTTAAGACTCTACAAAAATTTCTGATACTGATCATATGTTAACCCTGTTGGACTAGATGATCCAGCAGAGATACGAATACTACCAATAGCTTGGGAAGAACCCAGGATGTGAGTTTGAATTCCACTCATAGATGGTCCAATAGAGGATTCAGAAACATTCGACATGGAAGCCCCCCCATGAGAAATCAGAGTCGATGGAATGACGTAGGAACACTTACGGGAGTTGCTGAAACACCGACGCAAATAGTTGGATTTGCAAGAGTAGGTGTAAGTGTTTCTTGAGCAAGGATGGAAACATACATGTTGGAGACAAGTGGACCAAGGGAAGATACCCTAGTGTTCTCCTAGATAGTATTGTAATAAAAAGTTGTCGCACTCGACATGCTTGAGACCAAGTGTCCCAACAAGCTGTAACCATGTGGAATGTATGAATGGGTGGAAAGCTGAGAGGTCTTCCCTCCATGGGGAAAGCCCTCGGGAAGGAATTTATGTCCCTCAAAAAAGACTCATCCACACCATAGATGGTGCTTAAAACCACCATGGGAGATGAAACCTCTCCTTTAGAAGCCATCGGGAATAACTGACGAGCAGCGGTCCGATGTAGATGCAACAAATGCACGAATAGTACACTAGGTGTATCAAATGGACTATATGGACATTCAGGGGAGATTTCAATGTGATCAAATAACATATTTAGAGGGTAGGAAATGTATCCTATAGGCACGTTAGGAGGATATCAAGTAGCAAGAGTTTGGATACTCAGAATGAGGGAAAACTCATCAGTTTGAGTGATAGTCAAAGGCACAGAATCAAAAGAGACAGATGAGAATGTCTCTTCGGAGGAGGGTGATGCAGAGGAAGCTAAACTTGATGGTTCAACCATGATGATCTTATCTCAAAAATTAAAAAAAAGAGAAAAAGATGATTAATTCAAGGCTTTAAAAAATAATTTTATAAGGATTTAATCATGATGTGGCAAAGAAATATTCTAACAAGTAAGCCATGTGATCACAGGAAATTAATTTTAGAGCTTAAAAATGAAATAAATAAAAAAGGGGTAAACTAGGCAAAAAGGATTATCACGTAGCATTGAACTGAAATATACAACTTCGTGATAAAATGAAAGAGAAATGACCAACGGTTTAACGTACGGAAGCCAATCTCCCCAAATTTTGTGTTTGGTATATCATGTCTACAAGGTGGGTGACTCAGTTACCTATGGTAGGTTTGCAGGCTAATGGTGTCTCCCAAAATATACACAACGGTACGTGGGAGCCCAAGTTTGTAGTAGTGCTATTTGATGTGTAATTTTTCGATGAGAGCATTGCAAAATATACTTATCATACTTCAATATACTTGCGTACATAGGACAGGATATCACCCCCAGGCTGTAATGCGGATTGTTAGTGACAAATCCTACACTTAATGACGTTAGAACACGTCTCTAGCCTAGACCTCTAAATGTGATTCGTTAGGTTCCCAATTCTCCTTAGGTTGATTGAATAAATATTATGTTTGATATTGAATTATGTATCAATTTCAAAGTCCTAATGTAGTCACCTAAATCCCTAAGATGCAACTAAATGAGATAAGCAATCATTCATTTCAATGAAAACTATGTTAATTTTGGGACAAGGAATTCATACAATCAACGCAGAAAACAAAAAGAAAAATGCTTGGAATCAAATTTAATTTTTCTTTCAAGTGCACAATCCTAAAGAGAAATGAAAATCTTTCCAATTTCTTTCCTTTCACTAAATGCACTAGAAGCAAATCGCAATGAAACTTTTCATTTTTTAAAGAAAAAAAAAACAAAAATACATTTGTATTTTTCTTATAAGAACAATGCAAAATGTAGAATGTAAATGAAAAAGAATCACTCGCTTTTAGTACTAATGAAATCTCTCAAAATGATATAAGAGACAAATATTCAAAAACAAAAGAGAGACCCAAACCAATTTCCTCAAAATAAGACAGTCTTCATTTCTACACTGATCATCACTCAAAGAAAAACAAACTTCAGTAAAAAACAAGCAATTGTGATCTATACTTGAGAGCGAAAAGAGACCCAAATGCACCCAAGGTTAACACTTGAATGTTATAATTGTAATAACTAACCAAAATACAAACTCAATCAAAGAAAAATATTGAAAGATACAACAAGGTTCGACTTAATAATAAATCTAGAAATCAACAAAGAATGCAACCATTCGGATGACCTGAAAAAACCTAGAAACCCTAGGACGATAAGGATGCATTTTCTTTGCAAAAGAGAAAACCAAATATGGCTAACTTGAATAAAAAATTTCATTGAACATATAATAATATGAGCTATATATCCAAACAAAAAATAAAACTCAAAAGGATAAGACACACTGGCTGAAAAATAAAAGGAAACCCTAAAAAATTGTAGACAGAAATTGACGCGGTTGTTAACCTACAACCTGCGTTGGAAGAGGAAAAGTGCTACTGTGCAAATGCATTCAGCACTGATCTGTGTGACTGTTAGAGAAATACGAGCACCAATCGAGGAGAAGACTTAAAATTAAAAGGGCTTACTGAACTGACACTAGTATTATCACTTCAACAGATAGATGAATGTCTGGAAGTAGTTACAGAAGCTAGAGAGACAAGGAGATAGACACTTGACAAAATATCGATGACAAAACAAAAAATCAAAGAGTGAAAACATGATACTTAAAGGAAAGCACTCCCCAGCGAAGTCACCAATTTTTTATATAGGAAAATCCTCTCTGTGGAAAGAGATGATCCCTATGGCCCTAGGATGGGTCTAGTAACAACAGGGAACAATCTAATGCCTACTTTCCTAGATTGCAAATGAATATAAATCGTGTATCGATCACCTACCTCGATCTAATGTTTTTCCTCACTTGAATCCTTTGAACCTTTGCACTTCATATTCAGATCATCGTTGTTTCTATCGCTTAGTTACCTGCACAAGAGATGAAACAACATCAAATGTGAAAGCACAACATATAGTTCACATGAACAATCTATCTAGCTGATCAAGGAGTACTAGAAATACAATCATACATTATAGAAAAGAGTGGAAACCAAGAATCCTTGATGTCAAGGAGTTACAACTTTCTCCTTGATGTTGCAACTCTCCTTTAATGGGTCCAGATCTGGGCACGTCTCCAAAATTCTTGTTTTAACTTGATACGAAAAGGCCAAAGGTCTCGACTCTACTTCAATGCCTATAGCGACAATTCTCTCTCAGTTGTTCTTCTATATATGTTCTAACTAGCAGGGGTATGGAAGGATGTCCATTTTATAGTAAAGGGAGAGGGAACATGGATCCACTTAAGGTCGAGAAATGGCTTATCCCTTTGGGTGGTTCCTATTTTGTAGGAATAAGAAGCCCAAATGGAGAATCTCAGCTCTATCCCCATGAAACAACAACCAACTCTCCACCACGAAGCTTCTAGATCTCGAAGCTTCACTTCCATTTTTTAAAAAATTTCTAGAAGTGGATCGGTGTGGGTATGATATCCATTCCAGTGCCGATCGGTGTTGCCCCAAACGAAAAAGGAGGAATCAAAACGAGTGAGACAATCAGAGAGTGCGCCGCTCGAGGTAACCATTTTTTTAAGGAGTTGTTTCAGAAATGTTCAATGGAGATTTTTTTAAATATGCTGCAAGGGATGAAATGTCACATTTTCATGAGGGAAAATCGACACATGAATCACTATTAAAGGTCCTCCAGGATCAAGAATAGGGAGTACAGGGACAGTGACAAATTGTTGTGTAACACCAATACTGAACTGCACCCAAGAAACTTCTAACTTCCATCACATTTTCTGGTCTTTGGCACTTAACAATCACATCAATTTTAGTTGGATCTATTTTTAGTTTACCACCTCCAAAAACGTAACCATGATATACTAAGGAAGTATTTCCAAATGCACACTTAGAAATTTTGAGATACAGATTCTCTCTTTGCAACACATCAAAAACTTGTTTAACATGATTTATGTTTTATTCCAAACTTGAAATGAAAATAAGAATATCATCCACATAGACTATGACAAAACTATCAATAAAAGGACAAAAAACATCATTCATCACTCTCATAAAATTTGTTGGAGAATTGCATAACACAGACAACATAACCAACCATTCAAAAATTCCCTATCTTGTATTAAATGCAGTTTTCCATATATCATTTTATGCAATACGAATATGATGATGACCACTTCTTAAATCCAGTTTTGTAAATTAAGCAACATTATTTAACAAATCAAGAAAATCATCGATTCTAGGAAGAGGATACATGTTCTTAATGGTGATTGTATTTAAGGCTCTAAAATCAACACAAATTCTCCAAATTCCATCTTTCTTTGGGACTAATATGATCGGTGATCCACATGGAGAAGAACTAGGTACAATAAAGCATTTATCAACCAATTCCTGAATTTGTTTCTTAATATCTTCATTTTCTATGGCTGAAATATGATAAATGCAATTGTTCAAAAGAGGGGCATCAGATTGTAATTGAATCTCATGTTGTATTTCTCATTTTCGAGTTAAAATTTTTGGTTCTTTAAACAATTCCTTATAATAATCTGCAATTTCAACCAATTTTTCCTTAAACTCAGAATCACACCCTTGCAAAGCATCATACTTATATTTAGTTTTTTTCTTTAACAATCATGAGAACATACTTTTTATGTGAATTTATTAATCTTTTCAATTAACTGCCATTGATTAAATCCAAGTTTTTCTTAATTATATGTCCCCTGAAAATATATTCAACTCCATCTTTAAGAAGATGATGCTTATTCTCCTTCCTATGAAACATGGAATCTTGATCATAAATATATGGACTACCCAACACAACTCCACAAATATCCAAAGGAATCACATATAAATAAACTTCATCATCAAAATTAGTTCTAATTCAAAATCTTAATCAACACTATTTTGTGACATGCATATGATCATTTTCTTTCAACCATCCCAAAAGGTATGGTTTTGGATGAATTTTAGTTTCTGTTATGAATTTCCTTACTAATTCCTCATATATTAAGTTTTCTTGTGATCCACTATTGAATAATGTGTCTATCTCAGTGTGCTTGGACATAATCCTTATGTGAAACAATTCAATTCTCTTCTTTTTATCAACCACATTATTATATTTTGAAGAAGACGCAAAACAAGTAGAACTTGAACTAGCTTCAGAAGGATTAACTATCAAACCCATAGTGGTTATATTTTTTCATCGCCAGATTCAGATCCCAAATCTTGTTGGACTGCAACATTATCTTGAATCCCACCCTTCTTATTCAGAAACTTCTTTGGTTTAAGTTCAGGATGAAGCTTGCAACATTTGGAGTCATCATTTCCAAGCCTTTGATAATGAGTACAAGTAGGCCTTTCTCCTTACTTCTTGGTTTTTGCCGATTTCTTACCCTTTAATTTTCTCTTCTCTTTGCCTTCTTTGGAATATTTTCTCTCTGGATGCTTGATAGGTTTCTATGAATTTTTTTATTGAAATGGTCTGCCACCCAATTCAATATGAATGGCTTGTACACACATTTCATCAAATTCAGTTGGATTAAACATAAGCAATGTATGTCACAAATAATAATGCAAACTTCCAATATGCTTTCACAATTTTTCCCATGTATTTAATGGAAAATCAAGTGATAATTCCTTTTCCGTGAATTCCTGTGTAAACTCTTGAACACTTTGTCCTTTACCTTGCCTTAAATGCTGCCAATATATTACAACATGTTGCATATATCCTAAAGGATAGAATTTATTTCTAAGAGCTTGAACAAACTTAGACCATGAAGAAATAATTTTACCTTTTTTCTTCAAATCTGATTGAGTTTTACTTTCCCACGACATAAATGTTGTTCCCCCCATTCTAAGTGTACCTAAATGAATTTTTTCATATTCATCAACAAAATTTTGAATTCGATAATACACCTCAAGTTTCTTTATCGAGTTATCTAAATTTTCAGGATTCATTTCACCGTCATATATGAGAAACTCAAACTTAACATCAAGCTTCAATAAAGGATATTTCTTTTTCTTATTTTCCAGGTATGAATCTAAACTTGACTGATAAGAGAATAAAGAAGAAGAAGAAGAAGACGATGGAGGAGAAGGAAGTTCATTACCATTAGCTTTTTCCTTGCCCCTTTTCTTCTTCGTGCCTTTAGAAGACGAAGCTACATCTCTAGTATTTTTGTCTTCATAAATTTTTGCAATCATCTGTTGCATATTAAGGAACATTTTCTAAAATTTCTCCTCACTGGTGGTCTCAGGAGCTTCTCCTTCATTTGGCTCTCCCATCTTTCGACAGAATTTCCTCTTTCCAATCTCTGGATTTATCTTCTCATGTTTCCCTTCTCCACATCGCAACCTGGATCTAGTCAACATTCACATTGGAAAATATCCTACTTATACATGATTAACCTCACTCTAATACCAAAATATGATATGAAGACAACATAATTGACTATTTTGAAAATTTCAGCTAATGTTAAATAGGTTGCTTTAAAGTGTGAAAATGAGGAAAATTTATTCTCTTGTGCCTTAAACATAAACTTGAAATATGTAAATTAAATATGAACAATAGAAAGAAGACAAGAAAACACAAAAAATTGATGACAAAGTTCGTCCCTCCTCGACTACATCTCTGGGTCCACTCCCAAGTGGGTGCCCATTGAATTTAAAATTCATGTAATTCTCTTTACACCAACTTTACCATTCCGGATTGTGCATGCATGCATCAATGGCCATGGTTAGAATATAGGCCTCGACCTCATATCTACAATGCGACTTACAGATCTCTAAAAGGCCCAATATTGGCCAAGTTATGCCTTCAAAAGAATTTTGTAATCACTATTAAAACCAATTTCAGAGCTTTAAATTCTAATTCCTATGGAAAGGGTGCATTCATAATAAATTTAATAACGCTCACGGGTAGGTCCTAGGGTCAAACCCGCTGACCTCCCGAACTTGAACATCAAACATAGAAATTTGTTTTAATTTTTGCACCATATATATTATGGTTTCAACAAATGGATAGACGTAGGAATATATTAGCCCGATGGTGCTATAGTATTAGAATCTGTGGACTATTATTATAACCATAGGTTATCAATATAGCAATTGATATAAACCGGAAAATAGACCTTTGACCCGTGGCGCTTCAAATATGTCATATGGTTTAAAAAATTAAAGTTATATGCCAACTTCGCGCTGTTATGTGGAGGTTCCGTGCCAACTCTAGTACATAACCCGTCGACATATGGTTTGAAAACATAAAAATAGTTATAATAAACTTTGGACCGACGGATAACCCTTCAACCATTAATTAACCCGACGGATATAGCATATGGTTAATGCTCTGCACCAACTATACTGTGATATGGTTAGACCTTTTGTATTTTTGGTTGGATCTCTGATAATATAAACTACGCTCTACCAACCCTTCCCCGCATTGTAAACTTACATTACTTTAATAATAATAATGCACCAATTCTTTAATAGGTGAACCCATGGTCCAATGGTAATATTTTGTGTTGTAGTTGCGAAGGTCGTGGGTTCAAGCCCGAACTTTATAGTTTAACATTCCTGCTGAGTTTACTTTGATCTGTGTATTGAATTTGACTTGCCACGTGTTCTGCTGAGAGACTTCCACTTGGCCTGCAAAGGCCCAATTTTTTGTTCGTTGGATTAAAACTTTAGAGTGTGCTTTCCCCCTCAGTATGATTTTGCAAAACAAATCAACCATTGGAATAAGTGCGACGAGCTCTTCAAATTGGCATTGGTTTCTTGAGCATTTCAAGGATCCTCTTGGATCAAGGATTGACCAAAGTATATAATGGTTGAACAAGCTTGACCATGGTCCACCATTAATGTAAAAATGTACTTGTGTTACATTAAATTAACAATGTTACATAAATTTTGGGCATTGTTACATTATTTTCGAGTGTAGTTGACTATGGTGGATATTACATTAATATTAATGTTAATGTTTAATTATTGTTACAAAATTAGTTACATTAATCATTGAAGAGGGTTGACAAGGCTGAACATCGGTGAAGATGGTTGAGCATTTTTGGTCAAGGAAGAACATGGTTGACCTTGGTTAACCATGTTTAACCATGGTTGTTGAGGTGGATCAAGGTTGAATAGGGTTTTCAACAGATGACCATAATGGACCAAGCTTGACCATGGTCAACCATCATTGTAAAAATGTATTTATCTTACAATAATGTAACAATGTGATGTTAGTGTTGATAATTGTTATGTAACTTGTTACATTAATGCTAATGTCAATATTACATTAATGTTACAAAATTGGTTACAGTAATGATTGAATAGGGTTGATAAAGTTGACTAAATATTGACTGTACATGTTTTCTATGAGCTTTTGGTTCTCATTCATGATAAACGTATCAGTTCAAGGCTCAATTCTCTATGATGTTAATAATGGCATTTGCTGCTAATTCGAACAATGTTTGTTTCTGTATCGAAACTCCATGTTTTTTGTGAGTTCTTGCTATGATTTATAACAAATAGATGGCTGAGGTTCATCTCTCTACCATGTCGAAACATTTATATTTAATTAATAGGATTTTAGCCACTCATCTTCTACATTTGTTAACTCAATTGTTAAGAAGAGTCTCCCTTGCATTCCATTTATTTGGTAGGTTTTATATAATTACCCATTTCACCTAAAGTTATGTATTTTTTTACCTTTTTTTACAATTAAACGACATTTCCACTTTTCTCTACTGCCACAACCCCTTTTAGCTTCATCATAAGAAAACATGTTGTTGAGACTATACATTATGCATGCCCACTTACATAGAAAAACATAAGTCTTATAGGTGCATTTTACCATTGTTAGCCCACAACTTCGACTATTAAGTAACTAAAAGATATCTACCTCTACATGATTAAATGAGAGGCCTTTCTAGTAAGTTTCTCATAGATTGAAGGAATTGAAATCAACACGAAGGGCCTAATATAACATCTTGTAGGGGGAGGATCCTCATGGATATGGGTTTATGTAATATTTTTTTTTTTTTTTTGACTTATTTAAAAATAAAATTAAGTTGAAGGTATTAGCAAAATTTCTTCTAGGAGAAGGGTCCTCATTGTTGTAATTCTATGTAAAATCTTCTTACTTTTTCTTTTCTCAAAATAAAGAAAAGATTAATTGAATTAACTATAAATTTTTCATTCAATTATTAAATTTCTACATAATTGATTGTTAACAAATTAAGGATATGATAATAATAAGAAATGTTCAAATTATTTTTTTGTCTGGTTCATAGAAAATAGATATCGATGGTCGTTACATCCGTGGAAACTCTTCGTGCAAATCCACCTGAAGGGATCACATCACATTGACTCATTATCAAAGCCTAACCCGAAGAGGATAGAGGAGAATCTACCCCATGACCTCTCATTAACAAGGTTCCTAGGATATTTCAAATTATGAATGTTGTATGACTATATTTTTCTTAATACTAAATTATGAGATAAAAAATTCACCATCCATCAAAATTGCTTGTAAATAATAGTTCAATATTAAAATTTATATATTTTTAATATATTTATTATTGGTGATGTTGCCAATTAACCTCCATTGACACCATAATTTCTCTATAAGACCCTATGAAGTGAAGAGATTACTTATATTTTTTAACAATCTTAGTTTTGTGCTAAAAAAAATTATAGTAGAAGAGTTCCAAGATTACCACAATTTTCATGACTTACAATGTAAGGAATGTTGACATTATGACAACTATTTTCAAAACTGATATAATTTGAAACTTTGATAAATATGAATGTATGCAAGACAGTATCAGAGAAGGTATTTTTAATATATATTTTTGAAGCCCATGGTATTTGGGATTTCCCACCATCGAATTTAGCTATATATCTCATGGAAATTGGTTTGAATTTTCACAACATATCGATTTTATTTTCTCGGCTAGTCAAAATGAAGAGGAAATTTTGATTTTTATACTATAGTTGACCCAGTGTATTTTATTTTCTACTTCTTTATTGCACACCAAATTCTCTTTGAACTTAGTACCAATAATATTTTTAACATTGTCAAAATATTATGTATAATGGTAACTATTTATCCAAGCTTTGGCACTATCATTCCATGCCCATTTAAGCCATATTGGTTTTTTCTATAGTTTAAAGTAATTTTTGAGATCCTATTATTCATGAATGGGGAAAATACTTTTTTTAATGGGGAAGATAGGATAAATTTTATTTCCTTAAATTTTATTTTATAATTTATAAAATTATATTTCATATGGTCTATCTTTCTCATAATTTCTCAAGATAATACATCCACAAATATCACATTTTTATAAGATAACATGAGTTTGCATATGAGAGCATAGTCAAAGGTCACCCAATTTAAACTTATTTTCAAGTATCCCCTATGCATGTGTTATTAAGGTTAACAATTAGAGTTAGGAAATGTGATTAACATGTCGAACATAGGAATGACATATGAGTTAGCATCCCTAGGATCGATATTTATACTCTCCACGTGTCACCGCATGGTTCTTGCGTAGCGCCCTCACTATACACAAGCCTCATATCACCTATGTTGGTCATGTCAGCTTAAATGCATGCAAGTGGTTATATATGGCTCTGAGTATAAAATTCCTTTTGACGCCAAGTTTCATCCCTTAGAAGCTATAATGTCTCTCATGGTGGATTTTTCATGGGCAAAGGATATCTTGACATATAGGTTGCGGAGCTCATTCATGAGAATAATATTTTTGGTTTTATCAGGGTTGTTAAATATCGTGCCTCGTTGTACACCTATCTCACCATGGATTTCACACAATCTATGTTATTTCACTCAACAAATTTGTCCTCGCATTTCCATGCCCCATTATTATGCATGGGTAAGCTCTTAGCGTGAAAAAAGTTCTATGTTTTTATTCTATTGTGAAGGATTCCAATCATTTTGTTGATCTTGGATGAGTAAGGTAGTCTCTTGTAGCACTGTAGGATGTTTGTTTTCTTATCAATATCCCTTACATTCTTATTGCCATTCACTGACTAATCACTCAGTTGTTTGGTTCCTTCTCTGTAGCTCTATGACTTTATGCAGGGGTCAATTTTTTTTGTGCTCTTTCTCCATAATTCAAGGTTTTGTCCTTTCAAATTGGTTGCTGTGATTATCACCTCATCACCTTAAATATCTAATTCTGCTGGAATTTATTTAAGTTTTCGAGTGTTGGAATATGGAGTTTTGTACATGGGTAAGTTTTCCATTTTGTTTTTATATTGGCCATTTTTCATTTAATTCTACAATAACCATAAAGTATTTGACCTAAATTTCTCTATGTACCTCTAAAATTTTAGTTTCCTGGGAGTTAGGGAAAAATTTTGTTGTCATGTTTTGTGGCTTCATTTTTCCCTACCACACAGTTCACTCTTCCTTTTTCCAATTATGGGAGATTTTTTCTTTGCTTAGATTTCCTACTCACTCTTGAAACTACATTTTCCTCTCTATCTACTATGAACCACTATATTTTTCTTCCACTTCCCTAGTTTATATGTAACCATGGCCCCTCGGTAGAGATTTCATAGCCATCATGGTGGTGCACCAGGTTCATATTCTTCTTGTTGTCAACACTTGTTTGGATGGGAGTTAGTGGCAAACCAATTGGACTAATTTCCTCATAAAGTGAGGGAGGAAAATGTTTACCTAGAGACAAAGGAGTTTGGGGACCATATTTATTTTTCTAATTTTGAGATTGGAGGCAGCGGCCTCAAGTGGGTTCCTAATCTAGGGAAATTCTAGAAGCGAAGGCTTCACTTCCTTCCTTTTATTTCTTCACATCCTTAGTTGAAAATAATGTTAGGTATGGCCATTAATGACAAGTAGGTAAATAATTACATTTTTTTTGTAGGTTAGGAGGAAATAAAGATAATTCTATGAGATATTCACTACAATATGGATGACATTGTGGTGAGATTGACTAGGATGGAGTGATTTGCGGTATTTGACTCTAATATTGGCTTGAATGAGTAGCATGATATTCTCATATTTATTAATTCTCCTGTTGGGATCTCTCCTTTGGAAAAATCCTCTCCCATCTCTGATAATCATTTCAAACTAGTTTTCTACCAAGGGTATCACAATTGTATCTTCAGCTGATTATCACATGTTTTTGTACTAGGCTTTTGCAGTGGGCTAACAATTTTTTACAGCGGATTGGTGGTATTTTATTGTGGAACACAATTTTTTTCATTTTTGTTGGGTTTGTTTAGAGTATAACGAAGGAAGTTTCATTGTAAACAATTTTTTTATAGTTACCATGTTTTTCATAGCTCCATCATATCAATGTTGCTTCCATTATGTTGTAAAACCTTCATGGTAGTCTCAACATGGTTCTCTTGTAGGTCTGCTAGTAATGGTGTTTATGTGGTCACCCTTGATTGAAGAAATGACATCTTAGGGTGTTTTTATGATTTATGAAGAGATATCTCTATAATATCTATCATCATTAATGGAAATATATTGACACAACTTACACGAAAAAAAAAATAAAAAAAAATTCAAGTATATAATAAAATTTTCAAACTGTCTTTATATTTATTTTTATATTTATGCAAAAATGTGCTCTATAGTCCAGTATGGGGGGGTTATTTCCCATATCATTATATTTAAAAAGTAATAAAATAATACTTACATTATAAATTCAAAATATAATTCAAAAAAATATTTCAAAATCTATAAATAATTACCTCAAATTTATATAGAGAGACAAATTAATTTAAAGCAAAAATTTTAATTTAGTGTATAATTCCTCTCTATAGTTTAATATGAGGAAGATGTGTAATTGTCTCACTACTTAATATGAATTTGACATGTGGCATCTAAAAATAATTTTGAGATTATAGTCTAACACAAAGATGAATGATAATTCATATAATGTTACTTGACATTTGGTATTATATATATTAGTGCTAGGGATAAATAAAGCATGTTGCAATAAAATATGTCATCTTCCATATTAAGTAACATAATTATATGTCAAGTTTATTTAGAGAATGATAAAGTAGTTTAAATTGAAAAATCATTTCTATTCTGAGGGTCACGTGTAACCTATTTAGGAGTTGATAAGTAATATTTAAAAATTTTTAATAACTAATAAAAATTCAACATAGGTTGTAAAAAAAATATTTTAATTTTCACGTTGTATATAAAGAGAGTTATTGTCCAATTTAGTAGTTAAAGGTATGATGAAGATTTATCCATAATTAATTTTAAGAAACATTAATAGAAAAGATAACCTACCTCTCTCTCTCTCTCTCTCTCTCTCTCTCTCTCTCTCTCTCTCTCTCTGTGTTTATATATATATAATTCTATGCCATTGATATATGTTTCCTACTTCTCAATATAAGGGTATGTATATTAATCCGTATTGGATCATTATATTATTTTTCATCCATCTCGATGCATTTGGAGTGGAAAAAGTGAAGGAATCAACTCATGGGACCATTTTTACTTGTGGGACCTAGTTTGGAAAAACGGGGTCCGAAACATTCCAGGAGAATTTTGAGGCTTCAAACTAGTTTTTGGGGTTAAATTTTTTACCCCTAATGCCACAAGTTCTCATGCTATTCTCCACAAAAATATATTTCCAACGGTGCAAGAATCATGGCAATCAGAGGTCGTATGCAAAATTTATGCCACTCAAAATTTGAACTTCATGTTTTGACACATATAGTTCAAGAGGATGCCGCGTCCACCCCCATTATTCATGGAAAATGGGATAGCCACATGTTTTTGATGTAAAATACTCTATAATATTATATTTTTTAACTCAATTTAAGAGTTTATGTATTCAAAATTAATCATTAGAAGGCTACCAGGTTGTGTTATAACTGGGCCCCTAGGAGCAAAAGGCATTCCATCTTTCGAGAGAAATTTGTTCCATATATGAGAAAATATAGCTAGGAGAGTTCTCCTGAAAGGGTTTCTAAGAGAGAATATCTTGTGTCTTTGTGAGCTTATTTTTTCATTCTATGATTTTCTACATAATTTATATTCACATGCATGCACTAATTACAGTTAAATCTATAGATCTTAAATTTTAATAAAACTGTAATAGTGTAGAATATCATATTTTTAATATAATATTATAATATATGTTGTGAAAAACTACCTAATGGAATATCCACGGAAGTTTACCGATGGCATATATTTAAAAGTAAAGTAATAACAAATTACACTTTTTAATGTTGAAAAATTGGATCAGAAATAAAATAATTTCATCCATGTTAATTAAAATATTTCAATGTCAACTATGTTCATATTCTATATGAAAAATTAAAGTGAATTTTTTTCATGATTAAAATTTTTTATTAATCTGTTTCTAAAAATGAAGTAGATGTTCAATTCCTTTCATGCTCAACATGCAGTTGACACATTATGTGTCTGTGTGTGTGTTTGTGCAGATATACCAAAATACATCAATGTTAAATATTAGATCTATCAAGTGATAAGTGGGCTCAACATGTGTCTATGCTGGTAGAGTTTCAATTTAACTTATCTTCAATATAGATTCCATATATTTGTAATAAATCACTTATTTATGTAAAATAATGATAAATTTATAGGGATATTTTAAGTTTATCTATTTTTGTTACTAGTTGATTTTTACCAACTCTTACCTACCACGCTTCTCCTAAGAATCACCATGGCACAACCTACTGAAGGGAGAGCAACATCTTCCTATAAAAATGTTTCTATAAGGGATATTCCCCCCACGAACCAAAAAATACAACACCTTGTCCACTCTAACCTACATAAAATACCCAAGTCGAGGACCCATCACAAAGTAGGAAGGACAAATCCCTAATTGGAGCTTACTTAAATATTCGTAATCAAGGTAGATGTCTTCTGAAACCTATAAAAAGCCTTAAAATTGATGTTAGATATAGGGTCTTGAAGGACTATATACAATAAAGGAAATATCATAGATTGGTATTTATATGTATTGGTTCATGCCTAAAAAAGAAATATTTCACCAACTAAATCCAAATAGTGTGGAAACCCAAAGGTTAAGTCAACCTGGAGCTAGGAGCCAAAGGTGTCTTCACATCAATATTTAAAAAATTTGACAAAGGAGCTAGGGTATATTAAAAAATGGACCTTACTTCATCAAGAATGTGATATTGTTAATGCATTTATGGAAAGAAAGATATATCCTAGAGAAAGAGGATTACCTTGAAACACCTATATGGTTTCAAATCTCTCTTTCCCTAGGGTATTATCGTATGAATAGGTTTTACAAAGCATTTGAAATACCATTTGTGCCTTTGTAAAAATATAAACTCACAAAGAGGTGCAATTATATTTCTTATGCTCTGTAACACTCTCCGCCCACATTTACCCAAGCTAAATAGTCCACCGAGGTAAACATGTGACAAAGAGTTACTATGATTTGATCAACTCCCCATTGACAGTTAAGGATGTGGAACCGACATGACACAACCAATATAACCTGACTTAGAAGCTAAAAAATCTTCAAGAGCGAAGAAACCCCTTCAGTTGTTCAACCCCTACGAGAACTTGATCGTTCACTGCCTTAGAGCCTTAGTCGCTCCCACGACAAGGAATGCATGCAACTGGGACCCTCCATGTGCTCCCACAACAAGGAATTCATGTGACTATGGAATTTTTAAGGAATTTATGTGCCAGCGACCATGAATTCTGAGCCACTTTTTATGGGCTAGGACTCATACCACTTCCCAGAACTTCATGAAACTTAAAGAAATGAAAAATAACATTGAAACAAGGATACTAATGCAAAAAATTGAACAAGGACTTCATCTGACCCCTACTGTGGATGAAAAATGTTTCGTCAAAGAGATCATGTACATGTAATCTACAAGTGATAACAACAAATCCAGACATAGTGATCTTACACTTATCTGAGAATGGTCAAGGAGGATTGATGTCTCCTCCCAATAGCTGCAATGTAGTCTATTAGGTAATTCATTCATTAAAATTTCATATTCCAACTAAAATATGATGAGATACACACATCATAATTGTCATAAAACATGATTATAACCAAAAAATGTTGAGATATATATTGATGAGGAAACAACCATTAAAGCCATATAATGACAAGAAAATTTAATCTTGGAAGTACTAAGGAAAAAGAGTTCTTATTAACATATGAAAATCCAACCAAGTCAGGTACTTCCATGTACCACCATAGATTGGGCTAAACTGAATTTTTCTTTCAGCCAATCACCCCATGTCATATCCCAAGCATGAATGTGGAATCTCATGAAAAAAACCAAAACAAGCTTCTAGAGGTTTAAAAACCTAAGCCCTCAACCAATGCTTCCACCTCACGAATGGACATAACTAACCATCACCAAATCAGTCTCTTCCCAAGATTTACAAGGCTCGAAAGAATTTTTTCCGACCAAGGCTTCGAGGACTAGTAACTCAACCCACCGTCGTTGTTAGGCAATAAATTGATTTACTAACCAGGGCTTCCACGAATAGCAACTCAACCCACCAAGGGATCCATATATTTTTTCCAACCAAGGATTTCAGGAATAGTAACTCGAACCAAGCTATTATAGGGATTCCAAATCATTTTTCCAACCAAGGCTCTAGGAACTAGTAACTCAACCCACAACCATAAGGAATAAGGGAACCAACCAAAAAAAAAAACGAAAGATACCCACAACACCATGAATATCCAAGAAATGGAAAGGCTAGGAAAATTTAGGGTCAATCTAGGCAATCCTCCATGCTAATGACAGGTCATAACTAAGAAACCACATGCATGTGTCATGAATGCCAAAAATAGCAAGGAAATCATACATGTAACTCGATACCTATGAGGAAAACATGTTCTAGTTGTTCATCCTAATGCCCTCTTGCATTTTCCTACTATTATTTTTCCTTATTTCTCTAAATTCCAGATATGCCACACTTCTCCAAGGCTGATCCAAGAAAATTCTAGGTGTCCAAGACTATGAGAGAGATAGATAAAGAAAAAATGAGTGCTCCAAAACTGAACAGAGAAAAACTACAAATTGATCCTTAGAATCATTTGTATTAATGAGACCTCTATTTTCTTCAATTTCTACTATTTTTCCTTAATTTTTATCTTCACATCAAACCGGTGAAATTTCACCTCCCTTTTCATCTATTTTCCATTATTTTCATAAATAAAATGCCAATAAATGCCTTATGCCTTTGAAAATCCTTTACCAATTTACATAGCCATTAATTAATCAAAAATGATCCCCATCATTATGTTTTGTCCATCATTCAACTTGGAATACATTCCCCATGACCTTGGTTATTATTTTTCCTTTATAAACTTTATTACATGGACTTTTGACCAAGGTTGTTATAGAACTCTCCCCATTGGGGGGACACTATCCTTGGTGTTCAATGACACCTTCAAATAGCAAGGCTGATAAAAATAAAAACATACTACCCAGGGATATTTATGCCATATGTTGTTGTATTATTTATAGTGATCATCCTGCTAAGACTCAAACCAACATGAGAAACATAACAACATGACACCCATAATGACAGGACATCAATACTGCATATTGGAGTTTTATAACATAGATCATGGAAGTATTTACATCCATATACATACATGCATATACCAAAACACCACACCAAAACATATGCAAAAACAAATCACTCAACAAGTGAATAGATAAGGATACATATCCCGCATCTGATCAACCATCTCCCATGTATATTCATCGAGTGCAATGTACTTCCAATGCACTTTAACATGATTGATTGCTCAATTCTGTAGCATGGCCATATTTCTTTGTAAAATAGACTAAGGTTACGGTTGGAACCCTCCTTGTGAATCCATCTGCAATAAAGACTAGCCAATCACATGATTAACATATTTAACATACTTCTTAAGAAATGACACATGGAAAAAATCATGGGAATTCACTTTCGGAGGCAGTGAAAGTCGATAGGCTAATGTTCTAATCCTCTCAAGAATATTGAAACATCTACAAAACCGAGGTTCCAGCTTCGCACATGATCCAATATTCAAGGACCGCTTCTTGGGCTTGATGCACAAGTAGACCTGTTCCCTAACCTAAAACACCTTAAACAACATGTTTTGATATGTGTTGTTGGGATTCAACAAGAAATTTTGATCCTAGTGAAAATTAAGCACATACACTAGGTGGGGCCTCATGCTATTTTTAGGTGTATGGTCCATGTCTATTTATAGAATGTATCTCTATTTATAGATGCATGTCTATCTTTATTATCCCTCAATTTAGAGGGACATTAAACTGTAATCTATTCTCAACGTGGACTTGGAAATAGTTAACTAAATTGGAAAATCAGTTAGCTAAGTAAATCTCGAGTCAAGTGATTGGTTGGTGGTACATGCAAGTTGACTTTAGTTGTAACTAAGTGATTCGAGTTGTAACAGAGTTGGAAGTGCACTGGTGGATGAGTTGTGCAATTTGTAAGTAGTTTAACTCAATTAAGTGAGTTAAACTCAGTCGTGATAGTTGTAACTGAAGATACACTAGTCAGAGATCAAGTGAATTAATTATTAATTAGTTCACAATCAGTGGTCTCACATGCAACTAAGGATTTACTATTATTAACTGCATGCATGTTAGATCCATTGGAGACCCAGTTGAGCTCTAGGTGAAAGGGAAGTAAAATATCAATTGTGAAATTATCCACTTGCACAAAATAAATTAAACATAGATTAGATGTTCCCACGATGATTACGCATTCAAGGAAGGCAAGAAGGCATCATTTCAGTGATTATTTTTAGCAGGGATTGCGTAGTGGAGGAAGGCTATCTGGAGACAGTAAATTGAGCAAGTGATTTGCCAATTTTCGTATGACAGTGTGATACAATTAGTTGATGTACTGAGAGCTCTTGTGATTGGAGTTTCGTATGTAATTGTTTCATGATCCATGATATAATATAAAATAGAATATAGTGGGGTTTTTTAGCTGTAATCTTTCCCCTAGAAATTATATGTGTTGTGTGTGATTGATATTTCTTCATGGTATTGTAATTGGTGATTGTGTTTATAATTCTACAAAGATTTGTAGAAGCGATTAAGTATTTAAAATTATCATATTATTAGATCAGGTCAATCCAAGATATACATTCATATTGTATAATTTCTACATGGTATCAGAGCACAGGAAATTTCAGAAGTGAAACAGGAGCTGAGTTTATTGGTGGATAGAATTTGAATTTGCAGAAAGACTTTCTTGGTGCTATAGTTGATTCAAGATATAAATGGCTTTCAATGGCTTGAAGTTAGAGTATGCACTCGAGGGTAGCTCGAACTACATTTCTTGGAAGGGAAATATTGAGGTGGTACTCAAAGATAATGGCTTGAAGGAATTCATTGAAAAATGTGTTCCTAAGCCAAATTTTGCAGATGTTGTCAATCTTGACACATGGAAAAAGAAAGTGACAAAGGCGAGGAGGATCCTATTGGAGGGAGTACGAGACCACATTTTCTCAAGACTCTGTTAGTGTCAGTATTTTCATACTTCCACTAGGGATCAAAACACATTTGCATGTGCATATTAGGTGTCTCATACTAAATAAATTTTTCATCATTCCATTAGGTCATGACTTAAAAATTGTTCCGTTGGTGGTTGTCCTTGTCAAATAATTTTTTTCTCCCTTCAAGATTCATATTGTTGACTCATTCCCATGTTCCTTTGAGCATAAGAAAACCTATGAAAATGCTCTTTTCACTTGAAATATTTTAAGTCAAAATCTCATTTAAAATTAGGTCAAAAAGTAGTCAAATTAGGTCATTAGGGTTTTTGCATATTTTAATGTCACTCTTTCATTCCAATGAGGTCAGCACATGTATGAGAGGGATTGATTATAATCATAATCATGTATTCACTATGTTTTAAATATTGTATTTTTAGTGTCCGGACCTTTTATCAAAATGTCATTTTGATAAAAAGTCACCTATGTAATTTATTTTATTTTTTCAAACGTAATTTTATGCTACTATATGTAATAATTTGATCTAAAGCTGTCAAAGCTATTATGCCAAGCCTTAGTGAGCAAATGAAAAGTGAAATCCATGACTTCATCAAGCCTGCAATGAAAAAAGTGTTAAAGAGTATCAGTAATAAAAGGAAGAAGACTTCAAACATTAGAAAAGTGGTTTTTCAAGTTAAATTAAATCCACATGCCTACAAAATCTCATCAAACATTTCAAAAAGAGTCATTGTTTCCTTTAAAAGTGTAAGAAGCATTCATCAAAGAAGAAATTTGTGAGTTTTTTAGTGAATTTGGGATAAGTTTCTCAGCATTGCATGTTCTGCACTTGGCGCTGCATGTTTTCACTGGCGTTGTGCACCTGTACCTTGGCACTGCACCCTTGCATGAAATTTTCAATGTGATTTGTGAAGGCACTGCATGCCTGTAGATTGGTGCTCTGAATTTTGAAAAGCACTGCGTGATCACCAGTGGCGCTGCACACCTAGCCAGGGAAGGTTTCTTTCATTTCACTTACACCCTTGCATTTCACAAATCAGGATTTGAAAATGTATGAAGAAGAGGATAGTGGCATTATTGGTGAGGCACAAATGCCAAGGAGAAATGAGAACAAGGGAGGGAAAATAAACAGATTTGAACCCATCACCACAAGGGAACTCATGGCCTCTCCTCTCACACCTGGGCCTAGGGGAAGGTTTCTTTCATTTCACTTACACCCTTGCATTTCACAAATCAGGATTTGAAAATGTATGAAGAAGAGGATAGTGGCATTATTGGTGAGGCACAAATGCCAAGGAGAAATGAGAACAAGGGAGGGAAAATAAACAGATTTGAACCCATCACCACAAGGGAACTCATGGCCTCTCCTCTCACTATTTCTTGCTTTAAACATGTGGACTACTTTGAGTTCTTTGAGAGAGTGCGGCAAGTCCAAAATCACCTAGAGTTAACAAGGTTATTCATCATCAATCTACATGACAAGCAGGTCAATCTTGCTGGGGTTACTTTTGAGATGTCCACCAATGCCATTACAGCTGCTACAGGGATACCTAGTGTGGGAGAGAGGTGGTTTAAACAAGAAAACATGGACATCAGTTATTTTCAACCATACCTCAAACCTAGGTATAAATATCACAACAAGTCCATTTTCCATTTTTCTCATCTCCTTGACTGGTATGTGCCCATGATGAGGATAATAATGAAATACTTCACTTGTGAAGGAAGTTTTTCCCGCCTCTACTCATACCATATCGGTCTTCTTATGAATTTCACTAGAGTTAGAATGCTACACATACCATACTATCTTTTCTGTAGGATTGAAAAGATGGCTTACATTCTGCAAAAGAGGGATTATAATCAGAAAATACAGATCCTTTTTCATCATTCACTCATCAAGATGGTGGTCATGCATCAGCTTCAGCAGAAAAACATTCCATGGGATGCATTCATTGCAAATGCGGTTTTCACTACCCCACCTATTCATCATGACCATGATATTCCTTCATCATCTCATCCTCCCGTATCCACTTCTCTATCACATCCCGCTGCTCATACATCACCACCCACTCACATCTATTCACTTCATGTTGATCCTACCTCATCACCTTTCTACAACCTTTCACCATCACA
Organism: Pinus albicaulis; assembly: GCA_034641835.2. Lineage (NCBI taxonomy): Eukaryota > Viridiplantae > Streptophyta > Pinopsida > Pinales > Pinaceae > Pinus > Pinus albicaulis. Next base: position 1,349,839,687 of record CM076570.1, on the reverse strand, counting down.
TCATGATACCAGAGCATCAAGCAGCGAAAGGGACATTGAGGCAGCTTGCACCTAATTGACTGACATTGAGGCATTTTCCTTGACATATCAAAGAGTCCACAGGCATGTGTTTGCTTCACATGGTGTGAAAGGTTCCATGCCTTCTTCATCAGTGAAACAGGTAGAAAAGGGAAATGAAAAGGCTACAGAGCCTATCGTTGTTGAGCAGGAGGACAAACATGAAATTGAGCAGGAACTACAGCTGATTGCCCTTGATGATGAGGATGAGGTTAGAATAAAAAATGCATTGATTAAAGGCAAGGATTCCAAGATTAGTGAGCTTCAAGATAATATTTGTAGAGCAAGGAATTTGATTGACTTTCTTGAGCTAGAGAATCAACAACTAAAGACAAAGAAGACCATCAATGAGGTCAGGGAAATCAGAGCTCAGAGAGAGGCTGGAAAGGCCAAGGCCTTGTTGGATGAGACCTTAGGAAGATTTTATGACAATGATTATGAGGAATATCATCTTCCTAGATAGAGACTGAGGACCATTGGACTAAAGAGGGCTTTAACCCGAGAAAGGTAGAAAGAGGCAGAATTTGCAGAGTAGCTTACTCCAATTGAGTTGATTTCCATAAAGATTGACGGAGATAGAGAGTCTTGGCTTGAGAGAGCCAATTTTCATCTTGAGAGCTTATTAGAGAAATCCAAGAAGACACTGATATTCAGAGGAAGATGGCGAAGCACTATGCCATGAGAAATAGGATTGGAAGGGCCAAGCTCAAACGTGCCCATGAAAAGATTTGGGCTTTGACCGAGTCAAAGGAGAAAGAGAAGTTGAATATTTGGACTGAGGTGTCCCTCCAGGCGTCCAACCCTCGATCAACAAGAAAATTCCAAATTTTGGCACTTTTGTGCAAATTTTTATTATTGGGACAGTTTAGCATGCAAAAATGTGCTAAATGCATAGCGCCACTGGTCCTACACTCTTTTTTGGGGCATCTAATTGAAAAATTCCCACCACCATCATGTTCAAAATGATGAGGAAATTAACCTCAGAAATTTTCAGGAGATTTCGAGCAAAACTAGTCCATCAAAAAGGCCAAAAACCATAAAAAAATCATGTTTTTGCCCTATTTTTTGCCTTGGCACTGTGCGTTTACCAGTCTTGGGAGAACAGGTTTTTGACCAGGAAGATGGACACCATTTTGGAAAGTGAAAGCATATATGAAAGCTAGACGTAGAGTGCTTTCCAATGAACTATCAAGGAGCTTATTTCGACATCATGAAGGCCTATAAACGTTGGCTACAAGTCATGTTTTGTTTCTGTCATGGCGATGCACATTTAGCAAGGAATTGGCAATTTTCACTGTTTTCAACATTTTTGACTTTTTGACTTTTTGATCAGGTAAATGGGAAAATTAGTGATGTAAATGGTCAATATGGATGTAAATATAATTTTTTCACTTTTATCTATGTTAGATGCATCAGATAAGTCTACTAGGAGGTCAAATTAATCAATTTCCTCTCTTTTAGAGGCAAATTGTTGAGTTTTCCTAGTCTTCAGATTCTTTTTTGGGAGTAGGTGAAACTAATCCTCATCTCGTGGATTAGACCCCTTGAGGCTACGAAGAGTGGTTTTGAGGTATACATAATGTATTTTCTCAGTCATTTGTAGAGCTGGGACTCACTTGGAGGTTTGGCATATCAAGAGACATCTTTGTATATCAGTTTGGCTTGGACATTAATAGAAATTTGCAGCTATTTTCTTGGGATCCATGTGGTATGAGTTTTAGACATAGTTTCCTCTCTGTTATAATTTTTTTTTGAATTTTTTTTTATTTCATAAACCATTTCATGTCTATATTATTTCAATTTTGAAAGGCAAAATCCATATGTATTTATGCTCTGTTTTGGGAAATTTAGTATTATGTGTTCATTCTCTTCAGTTTATGGAAAATACATTTCACATGCTTTCCCTAGCTCCTCACCAGTCTCTTCACCTAAATTCCTCGCTTTCTTAGCGTGCTTCTTCTCCTCCTCATTTAGCAAACCATAAAATCAAAATCAAAACCCCCTGTACTCCTTAGCTAGCCTAAAAGATTTTTCATCCAACCCTATTAGCTGTTATTTTATCGAGAGATCCATCTCTGACTTGGTAGGGCTGGATATCAAGTCTAAAGTTTGGTTTGAGGTTACCTCAGGATTGCCTCTCTCAGCCTTGAGGTTCAATCAGAGTGATAACAGACTCCATGGAAAAGCCACACCATATGCTAAGTGGAACACTTTGACGGATATATTCCAAAGCAGTAGCAACCATATGAAATTGGCGCTCAAAGATAAACTTGGGAAGATCAATATGGAAAAGGGCAACACCATTCCAAAGTATCTCACAAAGTTTGTCCAATGTCAGGATGAACTAGGGAGTGTGGGAATAACAGTTGTTGATGATGATTTGGTGAGTTTGGCTCTCCTAGGACTTCCTAATAATTGGCATAGTTATGAAGAATCTATCAATGGAAGGGAAAAATTGTCGGATTGGGAACGACTGTGGTCAGATCTGGTGAAGGAGGAGTTCAGGTGAAACACTAGAGATGGCCCTTCATCAAAGCATGATTATAAAGAGGATTTTTCTTTGGCTGCCAAGGTGAAGAAGGGGAAGGGGAAGAAATTCCATTCTAAATATGAGTCTAAAGGAAATAAGCAAGACATGTCTAAGGTGAAGTGTTTTCACTATCACGAACATGGGCTTTTTGCTACTAACTGTCCACAAAAGAAGAAGAACAACAAGGTTGTTGGAGCTGCAGCTAGTGAGGCCCTTACCTCGCAATTTGAGCTTGACTTCTCCTTGATTGCATGGATGGTGTCAAGTGAATTGTGATCGGTGTGGTATTTGGATAGTGGCACTTCCTTTCACATGACGGGAGATAAGGAACTTTTCAGTGACTTGGAGGAGAAATATCTCCAGATGCATATTGAGATGGGAGATGACAGATGGTACAATGCTACCGAGATGATTTAGGTGGATATCGGTGGCCACCCACCTATTCAATTTGGACCCACACCATTAATTCTTGCAGCTTTTCACATTCAACACCACTTAATATTTTTAGCAGGTTTTCAAGTCCTGCACTCCCGGAGCTGTTTTGGGGCCTTAATGATCTAGGTGGATATTGGTGGCCACCCACCTATTCCATTTGAACCCCCATCTTCAGTTCTTTCAATTTTCAAGTTGCAACAAAACTTACTATTTTTAGCAGTTTTTCGGGTCCTGAACTTCTGGAGCCGTTTTGAGGCCCTAAACGACATTTTTTTGGGAAAACGGAGAGCAACATGGGTCCATGGACCGATGTTGCTCGTTCAAAAATTGAAGTCCTCGGATAGATCTTTCTAACGAGCTATTGAGCGCGTCAAACGGAGATCGGGTGCCAAAGTTATGCCCTCGGGAAGTTGAACCACCAATTTACCCAAACGGGCGCCCACAGTTTTGGCGCCTCATCTCCTACGGTTAGGTTTTTGGACGTTTCAGATTCTACATTGTTTCTCAACAATAAATAGGCCCTCGAGCCTCATTGTAACACAGTTCAGAGGTCTGTAGCCACCACATCTCTTCTCATAGATTCGCTACCAGCACCCTAGCTATTTTATTTCCATTATGTCTGTAAGCATCTTTCTGTTATTTGATATTAATGAAATGAAGTGTTATTTCCGCTGCATCTCTGTATTTATGGTTATGTGTTTATTCTGTTGTGTTCCTGCATAAATCCGGATCAGTGGTATCAGAGCGGTCTGCTTTTTCTCGATCCTTCTTTGCATGTCCCCAACGAGGTCGGGGTATAAGGAGCTAGGGCTCGATCTGGTGGAACCCTTGCAAGATCAGCCTCGCAAACCTCAACGGACGCCCATGGGGGACGAAAAGAAAGATGAGGGAGCAGGAGATCCTATTAAAATATTGCTCGAGGAGGCCCTCGAAAGACAAAGGAACGTGATGATGGATAACTTTGCTCAGATCCTTCAACGGCTACCCCACCTACGGCGCACCTGCATCCAACAACCACCTTGGAGGCGCCACTCCCTTCAAGGTATAGGTAAACTTTGATATTCCTATATTTGAAGGCCAAATAGATGCAGATGCTGTAGATAGATGGTTGAATTTTCTGGAAGGGTATTTCTTGGTCCATGATTTCTTTGACTGAGAAAAGATTATTTTTTCACCCCTCAAATTTGTCCCCCATGTCAAAGACTAGTGGGAAACCTACCGTGAGCAAGAGGACGAAGGGGAACCCTCTCTGTTCTCATCCACACCCACTTGGAATTCATTCTGAAATAGCATCAAGGAACAATAATACCCCGTGGGGAGCTATGAGGAAAAATACATCCAATGAACCACGCTGCAGCAACAAAGGGATCAAGATGTGCATGAACTGACGAATCTATTCCATAACCTGCACACAAAGTTGGGTATTAGAGATTCAGAGAGACATTTGGTGCTCAAGTACTGTGACTATCTACACAAACACATTCAGGAGGAAATGGAGTTCCTTGACATTACATCGCTTGGCACGGCATATCACTATGCCGCTAAGATTGAGCAGAAATTTAAGTAGAAGACGCGAGACTTTGGATCTGTGAATCCGAAAGGTGCCCCCGAACCAAAGAACAAGGGGAAAGGCCAAAGTGGTGCTACTCAGAACAACACCACAAATCAAAATAAGGACACAGGTAAGTGGTGTGAATTTCATAACAGCCCCACTCACAGCACAAATGAGTGTTGAGCCAAACAGTCATTGGTGGCCGAACTAAAGGCACCCAAATCAGATGCATTTTATGATCCTGAGTCAGAACCAGACAAAGGCAATGACAAAGGGAAGCAGATCATTGATGTGGATCCTAGTGCCATTGTTGCCACCACCAAGATCTAGAGGGAGGACCCAAAGGATCTAGAGGAGAGGGAGCGCCTCTTCCATTCGAAAATGTGGGTGAACAGTTCTCCGCTGCAATTCCTTGTCGATAGCGGAAGACAAAAAAAAATCATTTCAATAGAGGTCATGAAGTGACTCAGCCTACCGACCATAGCACACCCACAGCCATATACCATCGGGTGGCTTCAACCAGGGAGAGATATCCGCGTCCGCCAATAGTGCCACCTTCTGTACAGCATCAAGCCATTCACGGATGAGGTATTATGTGATGTAGCTGATGTATTATTGGGCCAGCCATACTTGTGGAGGCGGCATGCTATGTATGAGTCTAGGCCTCATGTTGTTATTATTACTTTGGGAAATAACTTGTACAGGATACTAGAGATAGTACTGCCTCCTGTCATCTCTTTGACTACTGCAAAACAACGCAGTAAGATTGTTTCCCAAACGAGGAAATTCATTTTCCTTACAACTCGCTCATAGGGAAAGAAGAACATTGTAGCCACAACCTTGAAACAGGGCTCCCCTGCAAGGATGCAGCAGATGGACAAATTCATGGAGGAATACGAGGACATGTTCTCCTCACTCACAGAGGTTCCTCTACACTGTCAGGATAAGTACTCCATTGATCTGACCCCCAACGCACCGCCACCTGATGTTACCATACCTCCTGAAAATACACATACAGAATCCACACATGTACTGTTTGAGGCTGATAAAGAAACCAAATTTACTAAATGCATCCAGCATGTCTGCCCACAGGTCCATGACATCTTCGACAAATCTAATACCCAGTTCAACATAATTTTCTTCATCTCAGGGAGGATCTCAATGCAATGGGGACCATCGCTTCCTGAGGAGGGAGGAATGATCCAGGTGGATATCGGTGGTCACCCACCTATTCCATTTGGACCCACACCATCAATTCTTGTAGCTTTTCACATTCAGCACCACTTACTATTTTTAGCAGGTTTTCGGGTCTTGCACTCTCGGAGCTGTTTTGGGGCCTTAATGATCCAAGTGGATATTAGTGGCCACCTACCTATTCCATTTAAACCCCCACCATCAGGTCGTTCAGTTTTTAAGTTGCAGCACAACTTACTATTTTTAGCAGTTTTTCGGGTCTTGAACTTCTGGAGTTGTTTGAGGCCCTAAATGACGTTTTTTTGGAAAACCGAGAGAAACATAGGTCTAGGGACTGATGTTTCTCACATAAAAAGTTTTACTCCTCAGATAGATATTTCTAATGAGCTATTTAGCATGTCAAATGGAGATCGTATGCCAAAGTTACGTCCTCAGGAAGTTGAAACACCAACTTACCCAAACGATGGCCCACAATTTTGGCACTTCATCTCCTAGAGTTAGGTTTTTGGACGATTTAGTTTTTATATTGTTTCTCAATAATAAATAGGCCCTCAAGCCTCATTGTAACACAGTTCAGAGGTCTATAGCCATAACATCTCTTCTCAAAGATTTGCTACCAGCACCCTAGCTATTTTATTTCCATCATGTCAGTAAGCATATTTCTATTATTTGATATTAATGAAATGATGCATTATTTCCACTGCATCTCTATGTTTATGGTTATTTGTGTATTCTATTGCATTCTTGCATAAATCTGGATCACAGGATTGGTACCATTACACTTTAGAGGGATTCAGGTCAACCATTTCAATTAAAATATGTGATGCATGTACCAGGTCTGAATAAACATTTGTTCTCAATCGCAATGTTGGAGGACAGAGGCTATGATGTTGTTTTTAGTGATGGAAAATATTTCCCACAACATAAAAAAATGGGCCAAGCTAAGAGGATAGGGATTTGAGTTCAGAATCTCTACAAGCTGGAGGTAGATGGCTGCGCTGCTATGGTGGGCAAGGTAGAGAAAATTGTGAGTCGGGATGAGGGCGAATTATGGCACATGAGATTCAGCCATCTTCATCAAGGAGCCTTGAAATTCATGCAGAAAATATCTACTGGACTTCCAATGGGAACACTTTCTCAGTTATATTAGTGCAAGGGTTGCACCCTGGGTAAGTATGTAAAGTCCACCTTTCGTGAGAAGGACAATTGTGCTTCGAGGATCCTTGAGAGAGTTCCCACATACGTGTGTGGGTAATTATCAGTTTCTTCAACAAAAAAACATAAGTACTATGTAATATTTGTTGATGAATTTTCTCGTAAATGCTGGATCTTCTTCATGCAAAAGAAAGATCAAATATTCTCGAAGTTCTGCGATTTTAAGGCATTGGTGGAGAAAGAGTAGGGGAAGCAAGTGAAGGATCTTAGAAGAGATAATGGTGGAGAAAAAATCTCCAACTAATTCAAGAACCTCTGCAGCAAAGAAGGAATTCGAAGAGAACTCATAGCACCTCATAACCCACAACAAAATGGGGTCACGGAGAGGAAGAACAGAATGATCATGGGTGCAACACGAACGATGTTACATGATCAAGGCCTACCATTGAATTTGTGGGTGGAAGCATGCAACACTATGGTTTATTTGCAACTGAATATTTACAATCAGTGGTCTCACGTGCAACTGAAGATTTACTATTATTAGCTGCATCCATGTCAGATCCAGTGGAGACCCAGTTGAGTTCTAGGTGAAGTAAACTATCAGTTGTGACATTATCCACTTCTACACAAGCAAGTAAACACAAATTGAATGTGCCCATGAGGATTGCGCAGTCATGGCAGGCAAGAAGGCATCATTTTAGGGATTGTTTTCAGCAGGGATTGCATAGTGGAGGCAGGTTGTCTGAAGACGCTAAATTGAGCAAGTGATTTGCCAATTTTTGTATGATAGTGTGAGACAGTTAACTGATATACTGAGAGCTCTTCTAATTGGATTTTTTTTCTGTAATTGTTTCATGATCCATGATATAATATAAAATAGAATATAGTGGGGCATTTTAGTTGTAAGCTTTTCCTAGGAAATTATCTGTGTTCTGTGTCATTGATCTTTCTTCATGATATTGTAATTGGCGATTGTGTTTTTAATTTCACAAATATTTGTATAAGTGATTCAGTATTTAACATTATCATATTGTTAGAATTGATGAATCCAAGATATACATGCATATTGTATAATTTCTACAGGTGTAGCTTTTCTACATGTCCTGTGATACCTTCAGATATTTCTTGATTACCTACATTTCATGTTCCATCTCTTTCAACATGTCATTTCCTATCAATACCCTATTAATTGGATCACTCCAACTGATTGTAGTATTAAAAAATCGCCCATATAATATCTCAAACGAAATCATCCTTAAAGATTCTTATACCCATTCTTGTAGGCGAGCTCAAATAGTGGTAGGTAATCTTCCCAACTCTTATGTTGATGCATCACATACATCCTCAACATATCCTCCAATATATTGTTTACCCTCTCTATATGTCCATCTATATGTGGATTATAAGTTGTAATGAAGGAAAAATCTATACCCAATCCTGAAAATAATTCTCTCTAGAATCTAGAAATGAACTTCATATCCTTGTCAGAAAAAATCTTCTTCGGAACACCATGCACCCTCACTACATCTCTTACGAATACCTTTGATACATCATTAGCTAAATACGTATACTTCACTTCAATGAAGTGTGCTACCTTTGTCAAATTTTCCACCACAAACATACTAGAATCATGTTGTCTACATGTCCTCGGAAAATATATGATGATTTCCATGGAAATGAACTCCTGTTTCCACCTTGGAATTGGAATCCATTGTAGTAATCCACCTATATTCTTACACTTTTCCTCTACCTATTCACAACCCAAGAATATAGCCATAGATTCTACCACTTCCTTCTTCAATTTTGGCCAATAATAGAACTTATTTACCATAGTCAATGTCTTCTGACACCTCGGGTAACCTGAATATGACTTTGCATGAAATTCCTTCAAGTTAATATTCTTAAACTCATTGTTGTTCGACACATATATCATGTCCTTAAATATGACCAAACCATATGTTCTGAGATGGTAGTCCATATCTTGATCACATATACCATGTTATAACATGTGCATAAGCTCCATACACCTATCATCATGTTGACCTGTATAAAATATTTGATCCTGTAAATATGTCCCATAGGAGCTCATAGTTTCTCTATGATTCACCTATATCCTCCTCCTAAGAGCATCTACAACCTTGTTCTCTATACCTTTAATGTACCAAATCTCAAAGTTGAACTCACTAATTGTGGCCAACTAAGTAGATTTATTGGAATTTAGATTCAGCTGGTCAAATATATACCTCAATCCATTATGATCACTAATCAGTACAAACCTCCTCCAAAGAAGGTAGTGCCTCCACATTTGCAATCCATGAATGATCGCTTCCAAGTCAAGATCATGTGTCGGATAATTTTTTTGTGGTAATTAAGTTTATTATATTCAAAGTATATTACTTGTCCTTCATGCATAATTACTCCACCAATCCCTCTCTTTCAACCATCTGTACAAACCACAAACTCTTTTTCCATATCTGAACTCTTTACAGCTAGATCATTTTTCAACAACTACTTCAACTGCTTGAAATTGGTTGCACATTCCTTTGTGCATTCAAACTTCTTACATTTCCTCTAGAATGTTGTAATAGGATAATAAATCTATGATAATTTCCCAATGAGCCTCCTATAACACCCTGCTAACCCCATGAATTATTTTACCTTATCCACATTCTTAGGAGATCCCACTCCATGATAACCCTTATCGTTTCCTAATCCACTATTATTCCTTCCTTGGAAACCACATGCCCCAAATACTATACCTCTATATGAAAGAAAATTCATTTTCTAATCTTGGAATACAACTTATGCTCTCTTAGAAATCTCAATATTGTTGCTTAGTGTTCGGAATTATCTTCCTCATTCTTAGAATATATCAATATATCATCAATTAAAATAATAGAAAACTTGTGTAGATATAGACACGGCAAGGCATTTATAAAGCACAAAAAAGTAGCTAGAGAATTATTCAAACTGAAAGGAACTAAAAAAAACTCATAATTCTCATACCTGGTCTGAAATGTACTCTTGTAGACGTCCTCTTCTTTAATTTGTATCTGATGATATTAGGATCTCAGGTCAATCTTCGAGAACGCTACTACTCCCTTCAATAGATCAAACAAATCATCGATCCTCCACAATGGATACATGTTCTTAATGGTTACTTCTTTGAACTTCTAATCATCAATGCATAACCTGAGAGTAACATCCTTCTTCTTTGCAAACAACACTAGTGCACCCCAAGGCGACACACTTGGCTGAATGTATCCTTTGTCAAGAATTTCCTTCAACTATAACTTCAGCTCCCATTAATGAGGTCTAAAATGGGCCTCCTAAGGAAATTATCAAATAATAATTGCAATAATAAAATAATATTAGATTACATCATCAAATTTTAGAGGGAAAAAGTAAAAAATTACCTTTTCAACTCGTATTTTCAACTTATCTACGTATGGGTTTACTCAGATTTTGGTCAGGAACACTCATTGGATGCAGAATTTGATTCCTCATCTAAGAAGTACACATGTTTCATAATTTTTATTGTCCCTGCTACACAAATATTGATAAATACATGAAAAACGTGATTGCAATCACATTTTTTGATGTATTTCTCATTTTTCGTGTACCAGGGTCCATCAAAAGTATGCAACATGTGTACTCCTTGGATGAGGAATTAAATTTTGCATCTATTGGGGTCCTTTTTTTTGATATATTGGCTAACCAAAAGACAACACAAGATCATAACCAATCTTTAGAGTTCCAGGATCTAGTCCTCCTGTTCTCAAAGAGGGATCTCTCAAATGTTTTGCAAAGATATATCTTGTTTGCTTTTAAGTATTGTTTTAGACTAGTTATTAAGTGCAAGTGTTTTTTTGGTTGGATAGATTGGCACAACAGAACATGAAAGGTCTAAGTAGTATAGATAGAAAGAAGAAGTATCAAATTAATTGGGAAATGGATTCAAGAAGAAGTAAATAACAAGCTCATAAGTGGATATGGGATATCAAAGGGCAAATCTCACTTGGCCACAAGATCCTTTAGTTTTTATGAATGAGATGGACATTAATGATTTTTAGAAGTGAAGTTTAATTCTCAACAAAGGGAACTTAAAAACATAACTTGAACAATAAAGAGGTATTTGATAGACGGGGCTAACCATGAATTCTACAAACCACACTTTAAGAAAATAATGACTTCAAGACAACTTTTAAAATGAAATCTAAGATTCGGGGAACGCCCTATTTCCTCAAAGAATTTATTTCAAAGGAATTAGAAAACATGAAATATTCACTGATAATTGCAGTTATAGAAGATGGAACACCTAATACATCCATGATTACAACTATAAATACCTTTAAAACAATTGTTCAAGTAGGGACAAAGGGTATGATCAAAACAGGCCTCCTTGGCTAACTATAAAAAGGGAGACTTCAAAAACTCGTTGAGATTGCAAAAGGATGATGAGCTTAGTGGAAAGAAGTTGCCTTCACTAAGTGCGCCCGTTGTGCTATTTTGGTGCAAAGTCTATTTTTAGACATATGGATCATGTTCTATGAGTTGCAGGATGCTATTTGTGGATGGTTGGTCAAGTCGGAAAAAATAGATGGAATTATATTTTTAGACATATTGGGCAGAATCTATTTTTAGATTGCCAGTCTAAAAATAGATATGTCAAATATTATTAGCTCTTGATAATATTTAGACTCTAAACATTATCTTATTCTCTTGGAGCACTTCAGTTAAGTGCACAGATGTGGCACAGGAGCTGACAGAAGGAATCAAGATATTCCTGAGGGTTATGTGGAGCTATTGCATGGATACTTTAGTTAGAACTCATGTGACAGAGTTTGGTGGAGTTGATTGAGGAAGTTAGTGGAGTTGTATTCAGTTTAACTAATCTAAACATAGTTGAGCTATTTGTATCCAGTTTAACTAATTGATATAATTAGTGAGAGTGGTGTGAATTAATTATTAATTAATTCACTAATTATAAACTCATTAATCAAATAAATAATGCATCAGTTAACTTCAGTGCATGGATAGTTTCAGTGGAGACCAGTGCAGAAATAGGTGAAAGAGCAGGTTAACTATCAGTTGTGACTATACTGTTGCTATTTGCAACACAAAGATAGGTGGAGAAGCCCATGAGGATTGCACAGTACAAGCTAGGTGGTTTATCTATTTAATGAAGCCATCCCATAACATTGATTACGCAATAGAGGCTGGCTATCAAGTGGCAAAATATTGGAGCATGTGTTTTGCTAGATCTAGCTTGATAGTGTGTAGCAATTGAGGGTGTGCATGAGAGCTTGTGAGGAGCTTTTGTACCATGATTGTTACATGATCTCCATGACATATAATATACAGATAGTTGGGGTTTTCAGCTTTAAGCTTTCCCATTAAATACTGTGTTCATATGTGTGATTGTTTGTGGTTTTAATGTATGCATGCAATTGATTTTATTTCCGCATGTGATGATCAATGGTAGAAGAGATTCTGTATTATGCATGAAGCTAAAATAGTGTGTGATTAGGAGAATATCGGTGAATAATATCTCATTTATTCAAATTTTCTACATGGTATCGGAGCGATATTGATCATCGGAGCAATTGCAGTACATTGAAGCGGTTGAGTTTTGAGCTGGTGGAATTCGAATTTGCAGCAGTGTTTTCTTGGTGTCGAAGTTGAGATGTCTTTCAACGGATTGCGATTGGAGTATGCCCTTGAGGGTAGCTCAAATTATATTGCATGGAAGGACAGGATGGAGGCGGTGTTGGATGACAATGGGTTGAAGGAGTTCATAGATGCAGAAATTCCAAAGCCTACTTCTAGTGATGTTGCCGTACTTGATGCATGGCAAAAGAAGACAACAAAGTGTCGAAGGATTCTGTTTGAAGGTGTGAAGGATAACATAGTGTCCAACCTTCATGGTAAGGCTTCTCCATTCTTGATGTGGAAATCTTTGACAGATTTATTTCAAATCAAGAGCAACCAGAGAAAGTTGGTGCTCAAGGACAAACTCAGGAACATAAAAATGGAGAAAGGTGACAGTATGCCCAAGTACCTCATGAAGTTCATCCAATGCAGGGATGAGCAAGGAAGTGTGGGGGTTACTGTTGATGACGAGGACTTGGTGAGCTTGGCTCTCCTTGGGCTTCCGAAGAGTTGGAATTCCTATCAGGACTCTATCAATGGTCGAGAGAAATTTCCAGGATGGGAGCGACTTTGGACGGATCTTGTGCAAGAGGAGATAAGGCAGAGTACTAGGGACAGATCTTCATCAAAGAACTCAGATGAAGAAAATTATTCTTTGGCTGCCAAAGTAAGGAAGGGGAAGAGCAATAAGAATTCTTCTCAATCCGGTGCGAAAGGAAAGAAGCAGGACTGTCCAAGGTGAAGTGCTTTCACTGTCACCAACACGGACATTACGCCACTAATTGTCCACAGAAGAAGAAAATAAGCATGTTGCTAGGATCGCAAACTCGGAGAGGCCTTAGCCTCGTAGTTTGAGCTATATTTTTCACTGATTGCATGCTTGGTCTCAAGTGTGATGGGTTCAGTGTGGTTTCTTGACAGTGGTGCATCTTTTCACATGACAGGAGATAGAGATTTGTTTACTGATCTGGATGAGAAAGATCTTGGAGTGCACATCGAGATGGGCGATGATGGTAGATACAGTGCGACCGGTATCGGTACCATTTCCTTTGAGAGGGAGTCTGGTAAAACCTTCGTATTGAAGGAAGTGATGCATGTTCCAGGATTGAAGAAGAATCTGATCTCTGTGGCGATGTTAGAAGACAAGGGATATGATGTTGTCTTTAGCGAGGGAAAGGCTTTCTTGCGTAGTAAGGCAACTGGTGAGACCCGGAGGATAGGGGTTCGAGTTAAGAACCTTTATCAATTGCAGGTAGATGGCTGCGCAGCAATGGCAGGCAAGGCAGAAGGAGTGGTGAGCCGAGATGATGGCGAGTTGTGGCACCGGAGATTGGGCCACCTTCACCATGGAGCTTTGAAGATACTGCAGCAGATTTCTACTGGGCTTCCTAAGGGTACTCTTGCGCAATCAGATCAGTGCAAGGGATGTACCTTGGGAAAATTTGTGAAAGCCACCTTTCACGAGAAGGATAGTCGCGCCACGACGATCCTTGAGAGAATTCACACAGACGTGTGTGGACCTTTCTCAGTAGCTTCGACAGCAAAGCACAGGTATTATGTGATATTTGCTGATGATTTTTCTCGTAAGTGCTGGATCTTCTTCATGCAGAAGAAGAGCGAGACATACTCAAAGTTCTGTGAGTTCAAGGCACTGGTTGAGAAAGAATCAGGGAAGCAGGTGAAGGCTCTTAGGAGCGACAATGGTGGTGAATTCATCTCTGGAAAATTCAAGGACTTTTGCAGTGCAGAAGGAATTCGAAGAGAGCTCATAGCACCTCATAACCCATAGCAGAATGGGGTTGCTGAGCAGAAGAACAGAACGATTGTGGGTGTTGCACGGGCGATGTTGCATGATCAGGGCCTTCCCATACACTTGTGGGCTGAGGCATGCAATACTGCAATATATGTGCAGAACCGTTGTCCTCACAGGATACTTGGCATGAGTACACCCGAGGAGGCGTTTTCTGGTAAGAGGCCTGATATTTCCCATTTGAGGATTTTTGGTTCACCTGTTTACATTCATGTGACGAAGGATGCCAGGAAGAAGCTGGAGCCGATCGCAGAGGTTGGGATATTTGTGGGGTACACTGATACGCCCCACAACTATCGTGTGTATTTTCCAGATAGTCGCAAGACTGTTGTGCGACGGGATATCAAATTTCATGAGGAGAAAGCCATGAAGTGTTCGCTTGAGAGGGATCCACACTTGCATGCAGATGAGGAGCTATTAGTTCCTAAGGATGAGCCTCAAGATGTGGATCAGCCACAAGAGGAGGTTCATGGAGTGGAAGAGACCACTCAGGCAGCGCCAACCATCAGAGGGCGGAAGCGCACTATAGAAGCTGAGCGACTGGCTCAAGATGTAGAGAAGGTTGTAGGAGCACCTACATCACAGCGCAGACAGAGACAGTCACCTGACCGGTATACTGGATACATGGCTCTTGTGAGCAAGTGTATCGTGACAGAGCCATCCTCTTTCGAGGAAGTTGTGGAGGACCCCGCATGGGTAGATGCCATGGTGGAAGAGTATGATTCGATTGTCAGAAACAGTGCATGGGAGATTTTCCCAAGGCCGGAGGGGAAATCAGTGGTGGGTTCGAGATGGATCTACAAAGTGAAGCAGGCAGCTGACGGGAGTGTGGAGAAGTACAAGGCAAGATTTTTTGCCCGAGGCTTTTCACAGATTGAGGGGATCAATTATGAGGAGACCTTTGCACCTGTCGCAAGGTATTCTTCCATACGGACGATTCTTGCTCTCTCAGCGCAGATGGGGTGGCACATTCATCAGATGGATGTGAAGACTGCATTCCTCAACGGGGTGATTGAGGAGGAGGTGTACATAGAGCAGCCCGAAGGTTTCGAGATCTTCAGCAGCGAGTCGCATGTGTGCAGGCTCAAGAGAGCGCTGTATGGGTTGAAACAAGCACCTCGTGCTTGGTACACACGGATAGACAGTTATTTCACCGGACTTGGATTCTCCAAGAGTGAGGCAGATCCGAACCTATACCAGATAGTGGTGGAGGGTAAGTTGCTGATCATTGTACTTTATGTAGATGATTTGATTTTGACAGGTGATGAGTTGTTGATACTCTCATGCAAGGATGATATTGCAAAAGAGTTTGAGATGAAGGACTTGGGCCTCCTTCATTATTTCCTGGGATTGGAAATTTGGCAGCGTAGTGGTGGAATGTTTGTTTCTCAGGGTAAGTATTCCCGGGAGATACTGGAGAAGTTCAACATGCATGGCTGCAAGCCCGTTGATACTCCTCTTCCTGGTGGTTGGAGGAAGGAGGATGCTACTTTGGCGGAGGTAGTGGATGCCAATATTTATTGACAGTTGGTGGGGTCGCTTATGTATCTGGTCAATACACGACCCGACATATGATATGCTATTAACCAGCTTTCACAAGCTATGGTTAAGCCTACCAAGATCTTTTGGAAGGCGGGGAAGCATGTATTGAGATATCTTAGAGGCACATCGGGATATGGATCATGGTACAGACAGGAGGATGAGTTGAGGCTATGTGGTTTACGTATGCGTATTGGGCAGGAGCCCAAATCTATTTAAAGAGCACATCCGGAGGATTTTCGCATCGGGTCGATGCGAGCTGGTACAGCAGGAAGCAGAGATCCGTGGCACTCAGTTCAGCAGAGGCCGAGTATATGGCAGCGAGTTTGGCTGCATGCGAGGCTATATGGATGAGGAAGATCCTGGTCGGGTTTTTCGGTTCACACTTAGAGCCTACTGTGATTTATTGTGATAATCAGAGTTGCATCAAACTCTCGGTTAATCCAGTATTTCATGATAGATATAAACACATTGACATCCGGTATCATCATATCAGAGATTGTGTGCAGCGGAAGATCATGTTACTTTCATACATTCCCACAGAGGATCGGGATGCTGATATCTTGACGAAGGCGCTCACCAGGAGCAAATTCGAATACCACAGGGGCAGGATAGGGGTTGCAGATAATCCATATCTTGTTGAGAGGGAGTGTTGAGATTGCAACAAGATGATGAGCTTAGTGGAAATAAGTCGCCTTCACTAAGTGGGCCCGCAGGCTATTTTTGGCGCAAAGTCTATTTTTAGACATATGGATCATGTTCTATGAGTTGCAGGATGCTATTTGTGGATGGTTGGTCAAGTCGGAAAAAATAGATGGACTTCTATTTTTAGACATATTGGGCGGAATCTATTTTTAGATTGCTAGTCTAAAATAGATATGTCGAATATTATTAGCTCTTAATAATATTTGGACTCTAAACATTATCTTATTCTCTTGGAGCACTTCAGTTAAGTGCACAGATGTGGCACAGGAGCTGACAGAAGGAATTACGCTATTCCCGAGGGTTATGTGGAGCTATTGCATGAAGACTTCAGTTAGAACTCATGTGACAGAGTTTGGTGGAGTTGATTGAGGAAGTTAGTGGAGTTGTATTCAGTTTAACTAATCTAAACATAGTTGAGCTATTTGTATTCATTTTAACTGATTGATACAATTAGTGAGAGTGGTGTGAATTAATTATTAATTAATTCACTAATTATAAACTCATTAATCAACTAAAGAATGCATCAGCTAACTTCAGTGCATGGACAGTTTCAGTGGAGACCAGTGCAGAAATAGGTGAAAGAGCAGGTTAACTATCAGTTGTGACTATACTGTTGCTATTTGCAACACACATATAGGTGGAGAAGCCCATGGGGATTGCGCAGTACAAGCCAGGTGGTTTATCTATTTAATGAAGCCATCCCATAGCATTGATTACGCAATAGAGGCTGGCTATCAAGTGGCAAAAGATTGGAGCATGTGTTTTGCTAGATCTAGCTTGATAGTGTGTAGCAATTGAAGGTGTGCATGAGAGCTTGTGAGGAGCTTTTGTACTATGATTGTTACATGATCTCCATGACATATAATATACAGATAGTTGGGGTTTTCAGCTTTAAGCTTTCCAATTAAATACCGTGTTCATATGTGTGATTGTTTGTGGTTTTAATGTATGCATGCAATTGATTTTATTTCCGCATGTGATGATCAATGGTAGAAGAGATTATGTATTATGCATGAAGCTAAAATAGTGTGTGATTAGGAGAATCTCGGTGAATAATATATCAGTTATTCAAATTTCTACAAAA
>CM076570.1:1349745868-1349821874 GCA_034641835.2 Pinus albicaulis | reverse complement strand
ACTCTGCATGTTAGGAGTAAAATATACGCATTAATACACTTTGCCATAACATAAACAAAAGACACAAAGATTTAATGTGTTTCACCCAGCTTTCCCTCACAGACTCGTCTCACCAAACATGTGAGCATCGACAATCTCAGTCATCAACTGGAGAAATACAATAGCAGAGTTTCTCATCTTCTCATCTCTTCCACTCACCTCACATTCCTCATGCTCATTTTCCTCTACGGGCTTACATTTTATAGCTAGGAGTAGAAACTGAATCATAAATTCACTCACAACAAATATAGGATGCATTAACTCCTCATCAGAATTAAATGGAGTCAATTTAGCAACAAATCCTATTGTTGTCACATTCATGAGATTTTCTCCAAAAATAATTAAAATAAATCTCAACAATCTCCACCTTGACAAAAATTAGCTTGATACCCTGTTCCATTATTATTTTTATCTTTTCTGCAAGCCAAGAGAAGCCAGACACCATCGTAGCTTCTCTAACAAAACTAGTTTCGTGAACATGTCTGCACAGTTTTCCTTTGTATGCACCTTTTCAAGAGAGACTCCCCTTTCAGTGATAACCTGTCTTACAAAATGGTACTTGATAGGTATATGCTTTGATTTACTATGATAGGCCGGTTTCTTAGCCAAATGAATTGCACTTTGACTATCACAAAATAACTTAATGTTGTCCTGTAACCTACCAAACTCACCAAACAAACCTTTCAACCAAACTGCTTCTTTGCAAGCATGTGAAGCAGCTATGTATTCTGCTTCTGTAGTGGATAAAGCAACAAAGTTCTGTAGCTTTGACATCCAGCTAATAGCTCCACCTGCAAGAGTAAAGACATACCCTGAAGTTGACCTTCTCTTATCCAAATCACCTGCAAAATTGGAACCAACATATCCATAAACAAATTCACTACTCCTGTTATAAGTGATACAGTAATCACTTGTGCCTCTCAGATACCGAAGCACCCATTTCGCTGCTGACCAGTGTTCTTTTCTTGGATTTTTCATATACCTGCTAACAACCCCAACTGCATGTGAAATATCTGGTCGAGTACAAACCATCACATACATTAAACAACCTACTACATTGGCATATGGAATTTGAGACATATATTCCTTTTCTTCATTAGTGTTAGGACATAAACTTGAAGAAAGCTTAAAATGGGAAGCAAAACGGACTGAAACAGGCTTCACATTGTTCATACCAAACCTCAAGAGTATTTTCTCAATACACTTCTGTTGTGATAGCCACAGCTTACCATTGCTCCTGTCTCTGAAAATCTCCATGCCCAAAATCTGTCTTGCTGCTCCTAGATCTTTCATATCAAACGTCCTAGCCATCTGAGCCTTTAACCTGTTGATCTCTGTTATGCTTTTTCTTGCTAAAAGCATATCGTCAACATAAAACACTAAGATAATGAACATTCCATTACTTAATTTCTTAAAGTAAACATAATGATCATATTCAAATCTTATATAATTTTGACTCATCATGAAAGAATCAAATTTCTTGTACCATTGTCGAGGCGACTGCTTCAGACCATACAATGATTTCTTGAGCCTGCAGACAAATTTCTTGTTGCAATTTTGAACAAACCCTTCTGGTTGTTCCATGTAAATCTCCTCATCTAAATCTCCATGTAAAAATGCAGTTTTAACATCTAGTTGCTGTAATTCTAAATCAAGTAAAGCAACTAATGCTAACACAATCCGAATTGAAACAATTTTTACAACTGGTGAAAATATCTCATGAAAGTCAATTCCTGCTTTCTGAGAAAAACCTTTCACAACCAGCCTTGCTTTGTTCGTGTCTTTTGTATCATCAACACCCCTTTTCAATTTTTAAACCCATTTACATTGTACAATTTTTCTGTCTTTAGGAAGTTCTACCAGATCCCATGTGGCATTCTTGTCTAATGCCTTCATCTCATCCTTCATAGCTTCTTTCCACTTATAACTGTTAGAACCTTCTACAGCTTCCTGATAGCACAAAGGTTCATCATCATTAGCGGTTAAAGCAACTGAAGTAACATAATCATCATACCTTTTAGGAGGACGTCTGATTCTCGTAGACCTCCTTAAAGATGTTTCTGGTACTTCCACAATTTGTTGATTATTATCTGTAGGAACTTCTTCATGATCAGCATCTGAAACACATTCATGATCTGCATCTGAAACTTGTTCATGATCTAAATATGAAACTTGTTCATCTAGACTATCATCAGTATTTGAACTGGTTTCAAACTGAATGTGTTGAAGCTTAGGTACATTATCCTGTTTCAATTTATCATCTACATCTGGATTTTCAAGTGAAGATTCATTAAATTTAACATCTCTGTTAATGATGATCTTGTGAGTATTAGGATCCCACAACCTGTATCCCTTAGTCCCATCACCATATCCAACAAAGATATATCTTTTTGATTTAGGATCTAATTTAGAACGTTGATGTTTCGGAATTAGAGCATATGCATCACAACCAAAAACTTTCAGTTTAGAATAATCACATGGATGACCTTTCCATACCTCTTGAGAAATTTTGCATCCTACTGCAGTTGATGGTGATCGATTTATCAAGTAACAAGCCGTAGATATTGCTTCTGTCCAAAGTTCCTTCTGCAAATTGGTGTTACTAAGCATACTTCTTGCTCTCTCTAAAAGAGTCATGTTCATGCGTTCATCAACTCCATTTTGCTGAGGAGTATAAGCAGTAGTTCTATGTCTTTTGATCCCAGCGTCCTTGCAATAATTATCAAATTCCTTTGAAGTAAACTCACCACCATTGTCAGTTCTTAAACATTTAATGGTTCTTCCAGTGATGTTTTCAACTAATGCTCTAAACTGCTTGAAAACTGTGAATACATCAGACTTTTTCTTTAACATATAGACCCACACTTTTCTAGAGAAATCATCAATAAAAGATACAAAATATGACGATCCTCCATATGAGGTTATAGGAGATGGACCCCAAACATCAGAATGGATATAATCAAGGATTCCCTTACTAGTATGTTTTCCAGTTTTAAACTTCTACTTGCTTTGTTTCCCATATAGACAATGTTTGCAGAAATCTAACTTAGAATATTTTAAACTAGGAAGTAACTTACGATCAGATAAAAATTTTAATCCTCTTTCGCTCATATGGCCCAACCTTTGATGCCATAAACGAATAGAATTACTGTCATTTTCAGATACTGTAGAAGCATGATCTGATTATGTTCTTCCTTCTAACTGATAAAGATTTCCAACCTTCTTTTCTTTCATTACTAGTAAAATTCCTTTATAAACTTTCATTACTCCACCTTGAATAAAGGTTTTATATCCATTAGTGTCTAGTACTCCTAGTGAAATGAGGTTTTTTCTTAGTTCAGGTACGTGTCTTACATCAGTTAGAATTTTATTTGTCCCATCAAACATTTTAATTTGGATGCTTCCAATTCCAACAATATTACACGAGACATCATTTCCCATGTAAACAACTCCATCATTGATTGATTTATAAGTTTTAAACCACTCTCTATGAATGCACATGTGATTTGACGCACCAGAATCTAACAGCCAATGTTGATCATGATTAGACAAACTAACTGATAACACTTCATCACTCATACCTGAAATCGATGCCGAACCTGTATCTGTCGTGTTTGCTTCTTTCTTCTCTATCGAAGAGTCTTCTTTGGATGTTTGCTGTCTCTTCCAACAGTCCTTCTTCAAATGTCCTGATTTGCCACAAAACCAACACTTTACCTTACTCTTCTTCCCTTTCAATTTTGAACGCGAGTTGTTGTGCTTACTGAAGCGTCTTTCTTTGGAATGACCTCTGACCATCATTGCTTCTGATGTAGAGGTTTCTGAATTTTACCTCTTCCTTGTTTCTTTGGACAACAAAGCTCCAACAACATCATCAAATTCAAGGGTTTCTGATGAACTAAGACTTATAGAAGTAACAAAATGATCCCATGACTCGGGCAACGAGCATAATAAAGTTACAGCTTTATCTTCTGATTCAAAATTTACTTCTATACTTTCTAACTACACCAAGAGAGTATTAAAGGTATTCAAATGATCAGTAATTGATGTACCTTCCTTCATGCGCAAGCTGTACAACTGTTGCTTCAGAAGAATCCTATTGGTTAAGGATTTTGTCATGTACAGCTTTTCAAGCTTTGTCCACAAACCAACAGCAGTTTTCTCTGACACGATGTTAAACAAAACATCAACCGCCAAACACAATCGAATGTCACTTAGTGCTCTTTCATCCATGTCACTCCATTCGTTATATGTCATGGTGTAAGGTTGTTTGGATTTTCCCAACAGCGCCTTCGCCATGCCTTGTTGCACGAGTAGATCATACATCTTAACTTTCCAAATCTCAAAGTTGTTTTTCCCATTGAACTTCTCGATCTCAAATCGAGCACTTCATGTTTTTGCCATGTTTAGTAGCTCGTGTCACAAAATCTCCAATCGCAACTCTTAATAAATGAAGATTTTATTTTAAAAAATGCCCTTCACCTATAAAAAAATGCCCTTGATAAAAAATGCCTTAGGCCCCTAATAATGGCATACTAATATGTGGCATTATTACAATAATCGATTTTTTTTAAACATGCCACCATTTTCAATATAATCGATTAAAATATTGCATATTGATTTCAAATATAATCGATTTAAAATATTGCATATCAATTTTCAATATAATTCAAATCGATATATAAAAATACAAATCGATTAAAAAACAAAATGGCAATTGCATTATTTGCAAATTGAATTGATTTAAAAATGGTATTTACCAAAAAACGATATGAATGGCAAGCCCTCGCCATTCAACACCGTTCAACGCAGCGAAGGGATATCTCACACGTTAACGCAGCCTGCTCACATTACTGTTTCTTGCTCACGGCGTGGACACGCTGGCAGCAGCAACAGTTTTCAACACGGCCTCGCTATGGCTCCTCCACACGGACGACAGATTTTAACACAACAATCAGAGATACAGCCCTCACCTCACACATTGTGGCTCCAAAACCGGCTCTCTGCTTACCATACAACCGAGTCCACGGCACTAAATGCTAGCCCTCAAACGTTAAATTTTCAAGCGCAGATCGATAGGCGGTAGGTCTTCAGAAAACAGGCATTGTTCAAGCAAATCAAAGGAACGCTTGGCTGTCGATCAGCACAGCTTCCGACAGCATGGTAGCAGCTCAGACTCGACTGTCATGCACGCACACAAACAACCTAATTTCTCATCAAACCAGCTCACAGCTCAACGCACTCAGTAGATCCAATTCAGAACGCCAGCAGTCTGATCTAACACTGAATGCTGCAATCAAAACGCAGCTTCTTGGACCTCCTTACCGCTACCAGCAACGTCGCCCTGTCTCCAACTTCACGCTCCGATACCAATTGTTAAGTTAAACAGCGGAAAACATAAATAAACAATCAAATCCACACATCAGAAAAACAAAGAAGACAAGAAGATTTTAACGTGGTTCACCCAACCAATCTGGGCTACGTCCACCAAACAGGGGCATTGGCAATCTCATTCAGCAAAAGGAGAATTACAACAACAGAGTTTTTCCTCTGCACATCTCTTCCACTCACCTCACATTCCTCATGCTCATTTGCCTCTATAGGCTTACATTTTATAGCTGGGAGTAGAAACTAAATCATAAATTCACTCACAACAAATATATGATGCAATAACTCCTCATCAAAATTAAATGGAGTCAATTTAGTAACAAATCCTATTGTTGTCACATTCATGAGATTTTCTCCAAATTTAATTAAAAGAAATCTCAACATCTAAAAGATTGTTAGAATCATATGATCACTTAGACGATGTAGTCATCACTTTAAAAACAAAATAACGAATTTATTCGGGAATGGATGAACAACAACTAGTTGAAGTAGGCACAATTTCCTCTTAGTAATAATGGGTGGATCTTATTGTTTAATTGAAATAATATATAATGATTATATGATAATTCAAAGACGTTGCCCATATTGTTTTTAATTGGTAAAATATATAATTATTTAATGCTTCAAAGCTAGTTGTTATCTTATTTTTAATTGAAAAGATATATAAATATTTGATATTTAACGAGGAAAGGTTATATATATAATTATAAATTAAATAAATAATTTATTGAAAAATATGTGTAAATAAAATAATAAATTTTTAAATAATTGTAATTTTAAACATTAAATAATTAAATAATAATAATAATATATTAATAAATTGTAAAATTTCAATATATATATATAATTCACAATATTATATTACACAAATACATATATATAAAGTTTACTAGATAGATATCAAATTTGTGTTACTAGTTTAGCTTTTTAGTCCCAGGTAGGTACAATTCAAGGCTCATTTGACAATCCTTTTGCATATTTAATATTTCTTTTGCATTTCATGCAATATTTTTGAGCTATAATGTGTTCATTAGGAATGTTTAGAGATAATTGCACATAATATGTACTAGTGTAAATTTTAATCGCAAACGTACGAAAAAAACTCACTTTAGTTGTGCATAACAAACAACCCTAACATCAAAGATGACTGTCAATTTCCTTAGATTTACAGTTAGTGATAAGAATAAAAGCTTCAAAAATTTAGATCTATGCAAATAAAAATATTAAATAACAATTAATAAGCAAGAGCTGCTCCATGCATCCAATGAACAAGAAAAGAATTTTTAAAGAATTTTTTGTATTATGACACCTGGGAAGGGAACATATAAAGATGTTACTAGTCCTCCTCAATGTGCCGGGTTTTTGTATTTCCTCAACGCTTCAGATCTAAGATCTCTCTCTCTTGATGATGTAGAAAACCCAGACAAAAATGGAACTCAAAGGGAGCTCACAAGCAAAAGGTAGGAAAATATGATAATGATGGAGGATCAAAGTCAGGCCAAAAGTATAGATCTAGAGTGATCTTTAGGCAACAAAAGGTAGTGAATGAATGGAAAAACCCTTCTATTTATAACAAAATATTGAGTTAGTTTAGATATTGGTGCATAATTAAAATATTATTAACCAAATCTAAATCCAACTTTTATGGAATATTTTATTATTTTTGTTGGAGGGAAAAATAATTTGAATTTGGTCAAATCCCTTTATTTTTAAATAATAAATAAAAAAAATGATTTATTTATTATTTTAAGAATGTGGTTTGAGTATGGGGGGTTTCCGCAGTGCATTATATTTTATATCATTTTTGGGATTCAACTGCATTATAATGATATTTTTGATATCATTATAATTGAATGGTTCATGAGGCACAATACTTGCTAAGGTTTTGCAAATGGGGTAGCAAGCTAAGTGGGCTTGATTGTGGGAAAAACTCCACAGTTAAGCGTGCTTGAGTCAGAGGAGTTTTGGGATGGGTGACCTCTCGGGAAGTCTTGGTTACCAAGTGCAAGCCCCAGAAGTGTTGATTGACGCTCTTTGATTCATTTCACTAGTTTCAATCCCACTTGCTCACCCTTGTGAGCATCACCCAATGCCATGAGTGCTAAGTGGACTATTCAAAAATCATGAGAAATTGGTCAGTTATGACTACCTCTCATGGAAATGGTCATAGATTAGTGACTTAATTAACGCAGTTGAATCCCAAAAATGATATCAAATGTGGTTTGAGTAATAATTAAATAAATAATGATTTATTCAACTATTTATAAATGATTTAGTCGAATTGAACAAGGAATATCATTTAAATAATGTTTTAAATCATTATTCCTAGAAAATAATAAGATAAATAATGATTTACCTAATTAATTTTCCTGTTTTGGGCTAAATATGACCAGGAATATTAATTAAACATTGGTTCAATTAACTATCCCTTGAGAAAAATCAAACAAATAAGGACTTATTCAATTATTCCTTGTGGGGTTTCCTGTTTAGTGTAGAAACGACTTAATAAATTATGGATTACTAAGTTATTTTTCATAGTGAAAGAAATTTTATTATTGTAAAATTGGTCTTACATGGTGTACTTTAGTCCATCTAATAGTAACAGGTTAGATGACCAAAATTTGGTGTAACATATTGGCCCCAGTGTGCCAGTGTTATAAGCTAATCCTATGACCGAAGTACATTGTAAGAACCCAATCACTAGACACCAAACGAGGAGCCAGAGAGAGAGAAACATAAGGTAGACTAAAGCACAAGAGGACAATACCCTGAGAAGGCGAGACTTACAGGTGTGATAAGCCTATTTTATGAGTGAGTAATTGTTCTACATGAGGTGAGGGAGGCATACCTATGCCCGCCAAGATAACAAAGTACAAAGAATAATGACGCATCTAGCAAACAGGGGAATGAACTATATAGCACATGCTGGCATAAACACGGGCCAGATAAAAACATGATAGTGGATCCCACATACATACTGTTCCTGGGACAATAGCCAGGACTTATACAATAATAACTAAGTACATGAGATATAAGTGCAACCAAAGAGGCCCTGTAAAACAGGAAAGCCCTCTGAAAATCTAAATGACACATGCAAACTAAAAGGTGTTGCAAGCAGCTGAGACTGAAACCATCAAATCTATGGAGCTGCATCAAAGGTTGTAGTATAGAAGTCATCCAGGCATGTGCTGGGCTACTTGAAGGGCCACCCCCTCTCGAGGTTTGAAACATATCACACACACCCAAGAATCACCAGTACAATTTGCTGCATCACTAAATCATCAAGTATATGGATCTCGAACATGCTATAAGGAGCTGGAGCTAAGAAACAATCAAGTCAAAGGGAAATAAAAGGTCCCTTTTCCTGATCCAAGGCACTGAACAAGAGTGGAAGCTAGAAACAAGGTACACCTCCCTCTAGACCTGTCTTCTGGAATGAATAATATGATGTTGACCGAAGGAGGTCCACCATAGGTGAGACAATAAGGATCCTCAATTAAGGCACGAGGGATAATAGTAGAGTGACAGATAGACTGACACCAAGGATGATGGTGGAATGGGGGGTACTGAGTAGTAGGCTAATAACTTCCCTTGTTAGAGCATAAAGGGAATGGATGACTTGGCAGCTACTGACTTGACTCTAGAGGGGATAGGGGACAATATCGCTGAAGGAAAAAATGCGCGACACGAGAGAGGAACAAAGAAATGAAGGATGAAGGACTATAGCGGGGTACAAAGGGTCTCGAGACAGACTCCATGGATGTGATGATGACTCATCTCAGATGCTCTAAACAAGGGCGACTCAATGATGCTGCCACATAGAATAGGTACAGTGGAGACCATAAAAACATGAGTGCAAGATGACTACTTATGACGAAAATCGACACGAGCATGGAAAAGAATGAAGGAAAATTGGTGCCCCAAGTAGAAGTGTTTCAAGTGAAGAAATTTGATTTTGAGGAGTGGTGAAGTGACCCTCCTTGGAAAAATGTTTCTGGGTGAAGTATGAGATCACAAAAACCAAAAGTTGGCTACCTAAAAGAGACAAAATGTGCATTTTAGGAGGGAAATGCTAAGGGTAATATTTCTTAAGATAGAGTGGGTTAGGAGGATTAGGAAGAGGGTGGCCTTCAAAATCCTCTAGAAGGTATGCCCCTTTACCCGAATACTTATTGATGATGTAAGGGCCTAGCGATAATGAGTCAAAATTCCCATGACCGAGGACATCACGAGCCTGGTCATACAATAGAAGAACATCACCTTCGTTAAAAGTACAAGGGTGAAATTTTTTATCATATTGAGCTTTGGTGCATTTCTTGGCCACCTCGGTGGTTTTCAATGCAACACGACAGTCTTTGGAAGTGTGCTCAAGCATGATAAGTCTTGGTTCTAAAGTTTGGGTGTCAGGGAGAAGTTAGATGGCTAGATGAAGGGAAAGGATTTCACACTCGATCGGTAGGACTGCCTCCTCATCGAATACAAGGTGTAAAGGAGTAAACCTGGTGGAATTTTTAACAGAAGTTCTATAGGCCCATAAAGCAGGGAAGAGCATAAGGTGCTAGTTGGTTATTTTCTTATTCACCATCCTTTGAAGCATGGTTTTAAGGATTTTATTGATCGTTTCAACTTGGACATTACCTTGGGGGTAATAGGAGGATGAATATTGGTGCTCAAAGCCCAACAAAGAGGATAGCTCACACCACATATCATCTTCAAAATGTCAGCCATGGTGAGAGACCAATTTTTTCGGAACTTCAAATCAAGCGATAACATGGTTAAAGAAAAGTAGGGTTGCGGTAGCTGCCGTGTTGTTGAACGTTGGCATGGCCTCAGCCCATTTTGTGAAATAGTCAACTGCCACGATGATATACTTGTGGCTACCACCAGATGTAAGACATTATCTACACGAAGGACAATATCTACACCGCAAAGATAGATTTCGTCACTGATGATAAGGTAGCAAGGGGCCTAGTGTCAAATACATCATCGAGCATCAAAATCAAGATGGAGGGAAAATTTTTGGGTTCGCAAATAAGTGAGGATGTAACCATACCAAGGATCATCTGAAGTACAAATGTTCATCGGGGAAATCATCATTAATTGGAGGATCCTGCATATTGATAGGTAATTCAGAAATGAGTTTAGCGAGGGATAAACCATTCTTATTCTTTGGTGTGACAAATTCAAGATCGAATTCCTGGAGGATAATGATCCAATGGGAATACTTCCCATTGATGATTTGATGGCTCAATAGGAAGGCCATAGGGTTGGAATTAGTCACGACCTTGGTGGAACGTGTGAGGATATAGTGAGGAAGTTTTTGGACGGAGAACACGACAACCAACACTAATTTATCTTCATGTGAGTAAGAGACAGGGGGGGCTACAAGGTTCTTACTGACATAATAGATAATGTGCTCGATTCCGTTGCCATATTCCTAAATAAGGACCCCAGTGACCGAATGGGTGGAGGCTGAGATATACAGGATGAAATCCATATCAAAGTCAGGGGGACGAATCAAGGGAGTAGAGGTGAGAGCGTCTTTCAAGGCATCAAAAGACTCTTGAGCATAGTCATCCCAAAATAATGGAATGTTAGATCTGAGGAGTCTAAGGAACCCATGTGCGGTGGTGGCATAGTTAGGTATGAACTGATGAAGGACATTAGCTTTGCCTTGGAAGCTTTGTAACTGGTGTAAGGTACAAGGAGTAGGAAGCTCAAGGATGGCTTGAAATTTCAAGGGGTTAAGCGTTATACCATATTTAAACACAATGAAGCCTAAAAGACAGTCGGTAGGAACAAAAATACACACTTCAGTGGGTTGAGGCGGATATTATACTTGCAACATCAGAGAAAGATAGTACGCAAATCATGGAGGTGTTGTGCGCGATGTTTAGAATGCATAGTGAGGTCGTCTAAATAAGCAAGGATAATATGAGCCAGGTCATGAAAAAAGTATGACATCGGCCGCTGAAAAGTGTCTTTGACATTATTAAGGCCAAACAACATGACCCTATAAGTGAGGGTTCCCCACGGAATAATGAACACAGTCTTAAGCTGATTAGCACGACGGATAACAATCTGGTTGTATCCAAAAAAACCATCCATGAAGGATAGAACCTCGCGCCCCACACACTCGTCAATGATTTGGTCAATGAATGGTGTGGGGAAGTTGTCCTTGGGACAATATTTATCTAGGCTGCAAAAGTCAGTGCAGACACGGATGGTGCCTTGTTTCTTGAGAATGGGAACTGGATTAGACACCCAAGTGGTGTATTCAATGGGATAGATAAAAATAGCCTGCTTGAGATTATTGATTTCGACTTTTACAACCACTCATTTGGAAGGATTAATGGGTCTCAACTTTTGATGGATAGGATTGGCATCTAGTCATGTATTGATATGGTGTTCAACAATGGCAGGATCAAGTCCGGGTATTTCTGAATAATACCAGGTGAAAACATCGCAGAATTAATTGAATAACTTGGTGTAAGCCTCAATTTATTTTGGGTTGCACTGGGCACCTAAGGTAATGTTTTCTTCTACCCCTGGTTTGTAAGAAATGTTAATTTTAATGGTAGGAGATATATTTCCTATATTTCCTTCCTCGAAAGCATCGAGTGCAGGGATGGTATTTCTAAACCAATCGACCTCATTGGGAATGAAGTATTTTGTTTCCACATCGTATTGGTAATGGGACTACTGTGGGAGGAAGTATGCATGATGGTGCATATCATCCTATGGAAAGTCAGAGGCGGTCATCTCTTCCATAATGTCTTCATCATAATGGAATATGGGGTGACTGGTGAAAGGGAGACCACATGACGCAGCAAAGCTACCTGACTCATCATCATGATAAGAAAGGTTCACATGCGCATCATCATGGGGGGTGCTGGAAGAACAACTAGATGAAGGATCCACTGATGTTGAGCCTAGGGTGATTGCTGAAGGGAGGCTAGGCGAAATAGAAGGGGAAGTCCCGGAGGGGTCTTCCACCATGGATATCATAGATGATGATAGGTAGAAAATGGTGGATGAAGGCTTCATCATCTCAACATTGGGAGGGGTAATGTCAATGGTAGTAGGTGTGACCTTTGGTTCTGCCGAAGAAAAACTCGCAAATAAGGAAGAGGTGGACTCATTGCACTTGGCCTCGAATTGGTGGATCGCTTCTAAAGAGGTGCAGTAGTCTACAAGGTGGGGACAAAGGTGGGTATAATGGCCATGTAAATCACACAAAGCACAAGGATGATTTGTGTGAAAATACTTGAGTTTTGGGACTAAGTCAGGTAACGTGACATAAACCTCTAGGATATCAGACTCTGGAAATGCTTCATTGACCATGGGCTTGAGACAAGGAAATTCTGGATAGGTATGGGTGGCATGACCAACAACATCACAAAAAGCACACCGGGGGGTATGCTTTGGAGGTCGAGGAGGAGTAGGGGTTGTCTGGGTGGCATTGTCCTTAGGTGCCTTCTTGCAGGATTTTCCCCCTTGACCTGAAGCTTTCACAATAGGAGTAGGTTCCTATTGAGGTGGCTGAGGAAAAAAAGAAAAGGGAGGGGTCATGGCGACCGGTTGGACCGAGGTCAAAGCTGTATAAGGTTTGGGCTAAATAGGCAGGATAATGGTTGGGGGATTGATGTACCAAACTGGGATCCCTAGGATCATGTTAGGAGGAGACAAGGTAGCCATAACAGATACCGAAAATACTCGAGGATGGGGAGCAAGAAATGGTATCTGACTGGAGGATTTAAGGCCAGGCAGGGTTGTTACACTAAAAATTGTCATCTTGACATTCTGCTATGGGTATGAGCTCATTATAACTCATACTTCCTCCTTTTGCAAGTCTAACATATCAGTCTTCATATCAAGCCTTGAAAATCAGAGAAAAGTTCCTAGAAATCTCCTAAACTTTGGTATCGCACTTTCTCTATACATTGCCTGCGGGCCCGCACCTAATGTTCAGCTATCCTACGGACCAACACCGCACTTTCTATGTGTTATAGGTGAGGACTCCTGTAAAACTAAAAAAGGGCGAGAAAGTAAAGTTAAAAATTTGATTTGAGATTAATTCTAGAAGATTCTAGACGAGAATTTTCGGGAATAAGTATGATTTGATAAGGTACATGTATCCCTTACCTTATGGAGCTAACTCCTTGATGTGAGGAGCTTATCCCTTTGAAGGAGGATTCTATCCCTTCATATTTGGAACAGAAAAACCTTTTCTTTTCCATTATAGAAAGAGGCATTGGGTAGCCTCAAAGGGAGTTGGAGCTTTAGAATATTTGAAGATAAGTGTTGTTGAGATTCAGACTCAGTTAAAACAAGAATTTTGTGAGGAGAGATCACATACCTCTATTTCTCTTGGTTGAAAGAGTGTAGAGCTTGTCAAAGTAGAGGAGACTCCTACTTCGGACACCGGGAAGGCCTGTGCAACATCAAGGCTCAGGTTGTAAGGTTTTCCTTCTTTTGAAATTAATACAAATATACTCATTTTTCTTAATAAGCTGTTTGTTAATGGTTTATTTCATAGATTCCTTGATCACTATGATAAGCATGGTTTATGATGATGTCTATGCAGGTACTATGTAATACTTTGCTTGTTTGTGACTGCAGGTTTACGAACGAAACTCCTTCAAGCGCGCAAAGGACAACAACAACTTCAAACAAGCAACTGGACATAAGGTAGGTCTTTTAACACCTATATAGAGATTTTCATATATCATATATTCTTAGAGAAAGATTAGTCTATTTGGTTGTTTGTTGCTAGATACTTTTAGTACTAGGGAGATCGGTCTTGTTCGCAAGAACGATTTATCCGTCCAACAAATTGGCGACTCCACTGGGGACGAACTTGTTGTGTTTTTGGTTCTCTTTTACTTTTATTCGAGAAAAATTTTTTCTTAGTTTTTGATTGATAGACATCTGCCTGGGTAGTTTACGTTTTCTCTGTTTTAGAAAATTTTCAAATCTTTAGTGTTTTTCTCTAATTTTTTCTAGGACCGCACTCTGTCTTCTTTTGACAGTGCGGGCAGTTTCGCATCTTATTTTAGTAAACAGTGCGGTACCACACCTGGTACTTCTGGAAGCCTGCGGACCCTGTTTAAATTTTAGAAAAATTCTAGATTTCTTTCTTTAGTTTATCTTTATTTTGATTTAGTATTTTTGATTTCTGCCCAGATTGATCACTCTTTCTGTGAAAAAATTTCTATGAATGAATTCCAACAGTGTTGATATTTTGATGATTTTCTAGAAGATTTTGCATTTTGGATTGTTTTTCACTTGGTCTTTGTAGCGATTTGAAGCATTTGACATTTTGAAATACCTCATATTACATCAGTTTTCTTGTCTTTTTGCTGAATTTGACCTGCTTGTGAAATCATCCTTTATTGAGAAATAGAGCTACTTGTTTCTTTGCAAATCTTCGAAAAAGGACTTTGTTATTGGTTTTTGAATTTCATTTTTAAAACATAATTGAGTGTTTTTGATCTGTTTTTTATTCTGGACGAATAGATCCTTAGTTTGCTGAACAACTAAGTAAAACATTCTTCAAAAAAATCTTAAAGCTTTTATTCATTTAGATTGTTTAAAAAAATTTTAGGATCTCAAGATTAGTTTTGTAGTTTTGAGTGCAAATTAGTAGGTCTCAAAATTAGTTTTGAAGTTTTGAGTGCTTTTTAGAAATTTGTAGATCCCTTTTGAAGCAAAATTGTTTTTTGTAGCTACAATTTTTGAAAGAAAAAGGATTTCTTTGTGAGCTTCAATCATTTATTGGAAAAGACAAAAATATTTTCTTTCGATCATTCTTTATGTTTAAAGGAAGAATTATTTATTAAAAGGATTGCATTCTCTAACTCTTTCTTTAGATAGAAGTTCATTGAAAGAAAAAGAGTTGATTATCATTCTTAGGTGCATTTTTAGTGTTTTTGGAAGTCGAGTCTTCACACCACCAAAGTATCATTTCCGCACCCATTGACTTAAGAAACAACTCTCAAAAGTAACGCTTAATTAAAATTCATCTAGCAATCTTTTATTTTCTAGGGCTCTTATCACCAACATAGCTTAGGCTAGTATCTTGGAGCAGGGAGTAATTAAATCTCCAATATAGTAAAAAAAAACAAGTAGACAAATCTTGCGGTAGGAAGAAATTCCAATTGTTGCATCTATGCTCTGGGAAGCTCCTCCTAAAGGAGTCAAGCACGAGATCATATCTGAACCAGTGAGGTAATCAATCCTTCCTCATTGGGAACGATAGAAGATATACACGTATTAACAATGGTAAACCTCCGATAGACCATTGTCCAGGAGCCAGGGGTCACTTGTTGGCATACCTTGGATTATTTCAAGGAGCCTTCAAGGGGATTGAGCTTTGTTACTCTGCCCTTGCGTGTGTGTCGGATCGTAGACTGTTCCCCTAGGTATATTTGTTTCTGTTGGTTACCTTAGAGGCCATAATCTTTAGGATTATTTCCTAAGGTGACGGTGGAGGAAAGATCCCACTGTACCTGGAGCAGACGTCAGCTAGACTCACTTGGACTCTCCGGAGGGTTATCTTCACTCGAGATGGTATAGTGGAGAAACTTGCACCGGTCTGTTTCATTAAGCAGGTTGTCGGGGTAACTGTCCCAACTGCCCTTTTCGTATTAAATTTCTACTAAGTTGGATTTCATCACCAACTAGTGTTTTTAGTACGGAAAGTTTCTATTTGTGTGTGGTTTGAACTCTTAGATTTTTTAAGCGTATGATTCAACTGTTTGTTTCTTAGAGACTTTAGGTGCTTTCATTGAAATTTTATTTGTTTGCGTGTGGTTAATTAATTTTTTAATCGTGGCGGACTTGCCAAGACAATCCCAGAGACTACAAGGGAAACCCCCTGAATATACACCAAGTCAACTTGAAGGGCTACGTGCTCTGGTATCATCTAGCAGCAGTAGGATTAGATCAATAGAAATTGGAACATCATCTATTGTAATTCATCCTGATTATCAAACACCTACAATAGAATAAATTCAAGAGCTGATTTCAGTTTCTGAAGTTACTGGTTATATTTCTCCTACCAGTGAACTAGTTGATGAACCTGAAATCTCTGAACCTGAAACTGATCTTTTTGTTTTAGAAACATCCTCAGAATTTATTTCACCAACTTCTAGCGATATTGGTTCATCTAGGGTAAGAAATATCGTCACTGACGATCTTCCAGCTGGTCTTATTTCTATTGAAGAACTTACTAATCCAGACGAAGATATATGTCTTCCCGACTCCCCTCAATATTTAAATCTTAGGGAGCTTGAATCTATTTTCTACAGCCCTATTCGAACTAGTGCTTGGTATATATCCTTCACAAATTTTTTAGAAAATCCGGGTCTTGCTTTTCATCCACCTCGAGTTCCATTTCATCCTACACCTAGAGGTTACTATCCGCCATCTATTATGGCAGGAGAGTCATCGATGTTTTCCCAGACTCCAGAATCATTTTTACACGGTGGTCCTCCTGTTCCTTCAGGATATCAGGCTCTATCTGGTACTTTCTCGGGAGCAGCTCCTCAACCCATTGAAAACGTGTTATCATCTGGTCTTAATGGTCTTAAAATTGAAACGTTGAATGCAGAGCAAATTTTTATGATGTCTGGTAATGTTCCCAATCCTCAACCACAAGGAAGTCAGTTACCGCCTGGGGGGCAACCTCAAGGAAATCCGTTACTGCCTGGGGGGCAACCTCAGGGTAGTCAGTTACCGCCTGGGGGGGAACCTTCAAGTAGTCAGTTACCACCTGGACGGAAACCTCAAGGTAGTCAGTTACCACCCGGGGGGCAACCTCAAGGTAGTCAGTTACCACCCGGGGCACAACCTCAAGGTAGCTTTTTCCCAGGACAAACTGTGGAATCATATTATTTTGGGGGACAACTCCAAGGACAGTACATACCTCAAGGGTATCAACCTTCAGGACAATACATACCTCAAGGTCAACCCCAAACTCAATATGCTCCTCAGGGTCCTTATCAACCCTAGCCTCAGTACGCGCCTCAAGGTTATCAACCTCAAGGTCAGTACCCAATTCAAGGTTACCAACAGCCTTCTGGTCAACCATCTATTCAAGGAGCCGGAAATTTACCTCTTAATTATCAACCCTACGTTCAACCAGGTTATGGTCCTTATGTTCAACCTTCTGCGGGACAATACCCCAGAATGATGGTGTGGGATCCATCCCAATATCAACAGCCTATGCAACCTAATGTGCAGTTACCTTATCAGCCTGGACAACCTTTAATTTCTGGTTCAACCCAGCAACCTGTCCAGCCATCTATTCAAACTCCTGCACCTAGTTCGGTTCAGCAGGCCGAGCCTAGTTCACCTCAGACTCCACCACAAACTGCTGCAACCGCTGCAACGACTGTCCAACCTGTAACACCTGTTTCTGGAGTATCTGTAAGCCTGAGTTCGGCTATCCCTGTATCTATGCAAATCCCTCAAGTCTCTGTACCTCAATCAAGACCGTCAGTTTAGACTTTGGTTCAGATACCTACAGGACAAACCGGTACAAGTACATTTGTCACAAGTCAACCGAAATTCACGTATCAACCGTACCAGGGACAGCCATAATTCGGTCCCTATACACAAAATCCAAACTATCAGTATCAATCGTACCCTGGCTATACTTATCAACAGCCTCAACAACCCCAGTTTGGTACGATTAATCCTGGTTTTCCGGGAGGTCACACAATTCCTAATGCAAATCCGATTCCCAGCTATCCTGGGTATCCACCTCCTGGAACTGCTTTGGTTACTCAAGGTTTTCGTGATCCTAACCGTCAATTACCATTTATAGAAACTTTAGATTTACTGGATTTGATGTGCCTTATGAATGATCCAATTTTTTATTATCAGAACTGGCCGCCAATGCCACATAAGTTGCCTAGTGATATACCAAAATTCGAAGGTAAGTCAGGAGAGGATCCATCAAATCACGTCATGACTTATCACCTCTGGTGTGCGTCTAATTCAATTATTGATGATTCGATTCACATACGTCTTTTCCAAAGAACTCTTATTGGTCTTGTAGCCAAATGGTACATCGAGTTACCACGAGGCTCGTTTCATAACTTCAGTCAGTTAGCAACTACCTTCTTGACTCATTTTCAGTTGCCAGTCAGTTACGACAATGGCACAGAATTATTAACTTAGCTGAAACAATCCACGTCTACGTATATTTCTGATCATATTCATGAATGGCGACGTAGGAGACGTTTGGTGAAAGTTTACATTCCAGATCAAATTTTGGCGGAATGGTTTGTTAAATCATTGTTACCCAAGATTACTGAAGATGTAGCTAAAGTTGGTGTTGTTACTGAAGAGCAAGTAATTGCTCAAGCTTAGTACCTTGACCTCGTTTATACGCAGTCAGGTACTTTACATGAAAAGATCCCAGACCTTCCAAAACAAGGTCAAATAGCTGCTGCTCCTTCAGGGTCTCATGCCACTGATGGTATGATTGGTACGGTCAATTCTAAAAGTAAGGAGAAATATTCGAAGAATTATTCTCCTATTATAACTTTACCTGATTCCTCGAAAGGAGAATCTTCCCCTGAAGTTTCTGCCGATATTCACGTCGTAGAGACATCTACGACCAAATCTAAATCCAGTGGTAAAAAGAAAGGGAAGAATAAAAACAAAAAGAATTCAAAAGAGAAAACTGATAAAGATGAATCCAATGACGAAAAACATAAATCTCGCTATCCTTGTTTCATTTGTGAAGAGGATCATTTCACGAAAGAATGTCCATATCGAGCCGAAGTTACGAAATTCATTAAAGGATCACAACAACCTGCTGTCTTGAAGGATCCTTTTCCAATTCAGGATAGTAAGATGGTTGGTTCTACCTCGACTACTTTTGAATAACCTATTATGATGATGTCTCATGTAAGGATTGCGACGCGATCGCAAGATTACGGTAGTAAGAATCCTGTTGATGGTAAAGAAGTAGAATCTTCTAATGCAAACGCATCAACTACACCTCCTCCTATTTCTAGTCCGCTACAGATCGAGAAAAAAAATCCAGACTTAATAATCAAACCACCTGCTAAAGGTGTTCTTCGTAAATCAGCTTTCAATCCACATGCGAGAGTTGCTCAGAATTACAACATTGTTGAAGACTTAGCTATTTCTTAGGTTCAGCAATGTCGGATTTGGAAGTGCTGCAATCATGCCCAGCACAACGTAAATTGCTTTTGTCTGCTATAGGAGCTGTTGATATTCAGGATTCCAATCTTATAATCTTCGATTTAGAAAATAGTACACCTCGTCTACCTCACCAAATGGCTTTCCAGATTCCAGTGTTAGTCAAAAACAGACCAATCTTTCGGACTGTGATTGATGAAGGAGCTTCAACATGTATTATGTCGATTCAGTGTTGGAAATCACTTGGTTCTCCTACACTTAACAAATCTCCGACGATTCTTAAGGCTTTTGATGGTCGAGGTTTTCAACCTTTTGGTATTTTGCAGGATTTACCCATAGGGGTCGAAGGTAAAATAGTAAATCTAGATGTGGAAGTGGTTGATGCCCCTCTAGATTACAACCTTCTCCTAGGTCGCAGTTGGTCTTATGCTATGACTGATGTTGTTTCTTCGGTCTTTCGACTCATAAAATTTCCATATCAAGGAAAGATCGTTACAATAGATCAGTTAACTTATTTCTCTTCCGACCCAGCCTCTTTAGAAACAATCCAGCACATTGGTAAAGCAGCTCTCCCTTATAAGGATGTTGGAGTAGGATTGATTAAAGATTCTGGTTTAATAGGAACTTTTTCCTTTCCTGCTCCTAACGTATCGCCTTCTATTGCAAATATTCACATGATTTCGTCAGACACTGTAACATTTGATGATCCTTGGATCGTACCCTTCGAGTCCGAGTTAGATTCAATTGATGGCATGATGCCTTTGAGTCCATTTGAAATTGCATATCAGGTTGTACAGTCACTTTCCAACCCCTCTTCAACCGAAATTGATCCAATGAATGGGATCCATGAGGAATCACTTTCTATATCTAGTTCAGCCACAACGACATTTCCTGAACTTGTTCATACCGATGAACAACTTTGTGAGTTTTTGTCTGTTGATGATTTACCATGGGAAGATCTACATCACTGATCTTCATTTCTACCTGAGCTAGATCATTTTGAAGATGATTTCTCTTCAATTTTTACTGCTGAATATGTTAAAGAACCACATAATCCTTTTCAAAATCCTGATTCTGAATTAAATTTGGAAAATATATCTCGAACGGTTCCCATTGACATTTCAATAAAACCAGGAATAATTTAAAACATTCATATAGGTGCTTGCTGTATGGAAGATGAAATTCAAATTTATAAAGCCCTATTTCAAGAATTCTGTGATGCGTTTGCCTGGTCCTATGAAGAAATGCCAGGAATTGATCCGTCAATCGTTGTACATGAAATTAAGACTTACACGGATGCTAAACCTGTTCGTCAACGTTTACGCCAAATTCATCCTAGAAAAGCTGCTGCTATCAAAGCAGAATTTGAAAATTTACTTCGTGCAAGATTCATTTATCCAATCCCCTTAGCGGATTGGGTATCGAATATTGTTCCTGTGACTAAAAAACAAGGAAAAATAAGAGTATGTATCGATTATAGGGATATTAATCGAGCCTATCCCAAGGACAATTATCCAACCCCCTATATCGATCAAATAATTGATGATTGTACTGGCAGTGAAATGTTTTCTTTTATGCATGGATTTTCGGGCTACAATCAAATAAACATACTCCCTGCTGATCAACCAAAAACAACTTTTATTTGTCCATGGGGGATGTTTGCTTATTGCAAACTAACTTTTGGATTAAAGAACACTGGAGAAAATTTTCAACAGGCAATGTCTTGCGCATTTCATGACATTAAACACATTGTACAACCTTATCTCGATGATTTACCTGCTCATTCGTTACATAGGGCAGACCATCTCACTCATTTACGAGCCATATTTATGAGATGTCGGCATTATCGAATTAGGTTGAATCCGCACAAATGTGTTTTTTGTGTAGAATCGGGTCGTTTACTTGGATATGTTGTTTCAAAAGTAGGCATTCGCGTCGATCTGTCAAAGGTCGAAGCTATTGTTAAATTGCCTCCTCCTTCGACTTTACGCCAACTCCAAAGTTTGGAGGGGAAAGCAAACTTTTTATGTCGATTCATTCCTAACTATGCCGAGCTTACAAAGGGTTTTACCCGATTGTTGAAACATAATATTCCATTCTTTTGGGATGAGATCACTGATCGATATTTTGATGCACTTAAATACACGTTGACCCATGCACCGTTATTTCATCCTCCCAACTACAATCAAGATTATTTTTTGTACCTCGCCGCTTCTCATTCCACCATTAGGATGGTATTAGTGCAGGAAGATGAATCTCACAATGAACATGTGATTTATTATCTTAGTCGAAATCTGCATCCAACTGAGATCAAATACACACATGTGGAGAAATTGGCCTTGGCAGCTGTGCAAGCTGTCCAAGATTTAGACATTACATTTTGTTACGCAAAACCACAGTAATTTCTAACTGTAACCCTATGATGTACATTTTGACCAAAAAATTGCTAGGGGGAAAGTATTCCAAATGGATAGTCATCCTACAGGAATTTGACTTGGAATTTGAAAAATCCAAGGCAAAGAAATATTTGGTCTTTGTGGAACTAATGTGTGATTTCCCCTCTACTGATATTGAAACAGTGGCAGAAGAGTCCATTGCAGACGAATATTTGTTTCTTATCAGTACTCTTGATCCATGGTATGGAGATATTATTGTTTATCTCCAAACCCAATCTTTTCAGCCCGAAATATCACGATCCCAGCGACGGAAAATACGTTTCCAATCCCAACAGTATAATATTATTGGCGATACATTTTATCGTCGTGGAGCGGATTCTGTTTTTCGACGCTGTCTTACTCATGATGAAGCTGAAAAGGTTTTAAATGATTGCCATTCTGGAGCATGTGGCGGTCATATGTCTGGGTATGCCACTGCCCAAAAGATATTGCGCGTTGGTTATTTCTGGCCATCATTATTCAAAGATTGTATTTATGCGGTCCGGAAATGCCACAATTGTTAGCTTTTTGATCGTAAAATGCGGGTGCCACCCGCTCCTCTTCACCCTATAATTGCTATTGGTCCTTTTGTGAAATGGGGTATCGATTTTATTACATGTAACCCTCACTCGACCGGGGGGCATGCGTATATTATCTTAGCAGGAGATTATTTTACTAAGTGGGCTGAGGCGATGCCTACATTTTCGGCTGACGGCAAGACTACTGCAACTTTCGTATTTGATCACATAATTGCTAGGTTCGGTGTTCCTCAAGCCATTATTACAGATCATGGAAGTCATTTTCGGAATGTCATGATGACTGAACTAACAAATCAACTTGGCCTGCATCACGATAGTTCCACTCCATATTATCCACAAGCCAATGGTTTGGTTGAAGCCATCAATAAAGTCTTAGTCACCATGATCAAACGCATTATTGGTATTCACAAGACGAATTGGCATTCCATGTTATTTTCAGCACTTTGGGCATATCGAACCTCGGTAAAAACATCAACTGGTTTCACTCCGTTTCAACTCGTTTACGGTTTGGAAGCTGTGTTGCCGATTGAATGCGAAATTTCGTCACTAAAATTAGCCATATAATTACTCCCAGCTACATCTGAAGAGGAAAAACTTTTCTTGTACTTGGCTCAACTAGATGAGAATCGACGAAATGCTGCAATAGCAAATGAGGCTCATGTTAAACGAATTAAAGCTCAGTATGATAGAAGCGTGACCCCTCGAAATTTTTCAGAAGGAGACCTAGTTCTACTTTATGATCAAGCCAACGATAAACTAGGAGCTGGGAAATTCATGCCTATGTGGCATGGTCCTTTCATTGTCAAACGAAAGTTAGCAAAAGGAGCCTATGAGTTGATAGATTTTGACGGTGTCCCTTTGGATAAACCCAGAAATGGGCTTTATCTAAAGCAATATTATGCTTAAAACTTGGTGTGGAGATTTTTTATTAGATTAGATTTCTTTACTGCTGGTGTGTCTTAGATTAGAAGTGTGCCTAATTTATAAGTGTGCTTTTATCACTATTCCTGCTTATCTGAGTTTTACTCCTGATATTGCAGATGTCAACGTCTCTTCAAACCTACATTGGTTTTCCTGATGGTGCTTGTTGTAGTACACGGAATGTTTCTTCTGCAGCTTGGGTTATTTATTCACCCTCTGACGAGTTAATATCCATGCATGGGGTAAGCCTTGGTCAAAAAATGAATAACATTTCCGATTATAGTGTAGTGATTGAGTTATTGTCTGAATCCATATCATTTGGAATTCGGTGTTTGATTGTTAGGTTGGATTCTGAACTTGTTGTATTACAGCTTAATAGGGTCTATACCATTAGGAATCCAATGTTATTACGGTTATTTTTAAGAATTCGTCTCTTGGAACATGAATTTGATTATATCGAATATCAACATATTCCAAGACATTTAAATACATTAGCAGATGCAGTTGCTTCTTGTATGATAAATAAACATTTGCAATAATCAAAACAGTAAATCAAACAACATCCATAACATGCACACAGATAGCCAGTAAATAGTGATATATCATAATATAGGAGTGTTTTCAAAAAATATACATCGTCTTCAATCATAGGTTGGAAACACCTTATGATCGATAAAATGATAACACAAAAAGTCAAAATATGAGTCTACAACACGATCATCCCATCACTGATGGTGATCACGATAAGAGACCACTGCTCAGGCCACCCTACATAGGAACCTCCTAAAAGGTCCTGGAACACCAATCACGTATCTCTGTAATCTGAGTGGAATCTCATCTATGTCCGTCTTTGGAATGTCTAGAGTCAGGCGCTCTAGGTGATGCTCTAAGTCAGACAAGATTTCCGCTGATTAGCCTGCTGGGGCTGGGGCTGGTGCAACTGTAGCTGGTTGTCTTTTTTCATAAGGTTGGAGAAGGGCTGGTCGCCGTGGGCCCACAGCTGCATTCAAAACTTTTGGTTATTAGCTTCAAAGACGACCAAAAAATAAAAAATTAGAACTTAGAAATTGTTGAAAATGATTTTACCTAATTCATCCCACTGTTCCCCAGTTGGGAGAGTCATCTCTCGGTCGTCGTGGAAATCTATCCCAGCATATGGAAAGTCCTCTATGGTAAAAATTTGGTGATCCAGCCAATGAAAATATGAAGGAGGAAATCGAACAATTTCAGAGCCCTCGATACTGTGACGGGCCATCAGTGCGACCCAACGAGTCATCCTAGGTTCTCGAACTCGACCGGCATCAACAGAAATACTCTGCGGAGCTAGTATGGGGATCCTCTCTAGAGCAAAGGTAACGACAATGGATCCATATCCAAAGTTGTTTAGCTTACCATTCTTTGCTCTAGTCAATTGGCCTTTTATATTGGCCAATACAGCTTCTCACCAGTTGAAGATTTTGCCGCAAAAACAGTCCATAGCAATACGCATTTGGGAACTGGTAGCCACATGCAGCGCAACACTCCCACACAATCTGGTAACAGTAAATGCAATAACTTTCAGTTCGGGACGGATGATGTTTTTAATGTCAATCCATTTGTCCCTAGGGTTTGCCTGATCATTACAAAATTCTAGTTGAAGACTAGCGATAGACTGGCCACCTAACCTAGTCCCAAACAGAGAAAATTTTTCGCCCCTTTTGGACAAACCAGTCAGAAAATAAATATCCTCCAGCTCAATTTCGAGCCGGTGGCCACCAATAATGAAACACTGGTCCTGCGCGTTCCACCTGTTTACCAGCCATGTCAGGAGGTCTATTTGTGCCCTCATGTCTTGGATGGCCCAGAATTTATATATACCGCATGCATTTAATGCTTGCATTGTGGGAAAATGGAGCATTGCAGTGTCATCCGCGTCCTCATGTTCGCGTTCTCTCCAAATCAACATCTTGTTACTCCTACAATGCATAAAAATACAAGTTAGAATAATCTAATTTGGAAATTTTTGGGCGGAAAATGAGAAATTTGAGTTTTAAATTTAAACGTGTGGGGACCGCACTTAGCCTTTATACACAGTGCGTAGAAACGCACATGCTCTATGTAATGAGTGCGGACCCATGACTTTTTTCTATATAGAAAAAAGTCGGGGTCCGCAGGGCCCATGTGTCTTACCGACGGACCCCCACGGGCGAATTTTTAAACCATATTTTTTCCTAAAAATAAAATCTAAAGTCTAAAACAGAATTGTAAACAGATGAAATACAAGATTAAGAGGTCGTGGATTACCTAGGACTGACGGTTCTCGATTTCACCGGACGGATTTTCCAGAATCTTCACAGGAACTTTCTTACCCAAAAGATTTTTACTCTTCACTCTGAAACTGAACAGTAAAAATGAAATTGAAAAAGTCCTTTTTATAAGTTTTTTCGAATAAATGAATTTTTAATTTGTTTATTTTTCACTTTAAAAATGGTATTTTTGAAAAGCATTTTTACTTATCTTAAACAGTATGTGTAATGTTTCAATTTTTTTTGCAGAAATTGGATTTTTCAGGAAAACTGATCATTTTTCAACAAAGAGCATACTTTTATCACTTTTTCGGACTCTTTCAAAAATTTACGAAAAAGTGAAACATTGGAGTCCTCTTTTAAGCCCTTTT
Organism: Pinus albicaulis; assembly: GCA_034641835.2. Taxonomy (NCBI): domain Eukaryota; kingdom Viridiplantae; phylum Streptophyta; class Pinopsida; order Pinales; family Pinaceae; genus Pinus; species Pinus albicaulis. The sequence continues at coordinate 1,349,795,715 of CM076570.1, read as the reverse complement.
CAGACTCTCTAAATATGAAAAGATTGCCGAGTACTTGATTATTCGAACTCGTTAAAGTAAATGAATGATCGTCCCTTCAGTAAAAGTTTACCCCTTTTACGGACTGAAATGGACTATTTACGAAAAAGGTATACGTTGACTAATTACGGTCAATAGAGTTCTCTCCTACATTATTTTATCCTTTTTCGGGCTCGAGAGACTAAATTTACGAAAAATTACACCCATGGAGTTTTCTTAAGTTTTTCTTCTGACTCCCTAAAATTGAAAAACACCGAGTTTCTCCTATACTGGACTCATTAAAATTTAACAGTAAAGGACCTGTTCAATTTTAAAACAGGAACGAACCACTCCTTCTTAGGGTTCGAATCTTAAACTAAGTTGGACTCATTCGAAGGATGAGCTTATAAGCAAGCAAATTTTATCCTCCTCAAGCTTGTAAAAAATAAAGAGGTACTTGCCAGAAATGGTGGGGGAAAAGAGAGAAAAATGGGCGTGTTTGTTGTATTTTGATTTTTCGAAAATCCAGTCAACCACTCTTGAACACGACGCTTTCATTCACCTGGGTTGGGAAATCCTTTTCCTAACAGTTAATCAAACCACATTGAAAGTCTTCAGTCGGTTTCTGGGTATTAGCTTTAGGTCAATTATCACCAAGCCATCTGCAGTGTCGTTATGTGTTCAAGAGGACAGTTAAAATAAACCATTCATCTGCAAAATATCTGTCATCCATTTTTTACCATCCCTGAGTCAGTCCTTGCCAATATATTTTCAAAACTTGATCTATCATTTCGTGTTGTGGGCTTCCCTACGACATATCACTTTCTATCGACGACAACTCATTATCTAGAAAGATGATCCAGAAATCATCAGTACCTTGGAATCTGCATGCCTTAATGGCAGGTTTCTCGCCTTCGACAACAATTTGCATCATTGACCTTCGATCGAATGATTCTGTGAGATGTTCGACTTCAGCTCATTCATTCACATTTCATGGATTGTACTGAGTACTTTGAGAGCCATTGACATTACTGGTGGTTTCTTTCACACTTGTTAACAGTTTACATCATTGACTGGTAATCAAGTGGTTTCTACCATGTTCGACTTCAACACATTTATTCACATGGATAGAATCGTACTAGTTCGAAATGCAGAAATCAAGACCCTGGATCTAGTTTCTACCATCTAGGCTGAAAGGAATTTTTTTATCATTCATACAGTAAACTATTTATAAACAGATGTTTGTGTCCATACTGTGTCTACACATGTCTATACTGTGATGTATTCAAAATCATTCCTGTATCAGAACAATTTAAGTTAGTTCTAGTTAGTTTTGATCTGAGTATAGGAATGCCTACCTCAGTGATGATATGATTACATATGTATATTTTTCATTGAATGTTTTTACAGGTTCCGACTGGGGTGTCCATAGGATGATCCTTGAAATGATAAAGTACTGCACTCTTCATATATGACAAACTTCAGTTTCATCTATTCCAGACTTTTCACTTTAGGGGGCAATATGTTACACTAAAAATTGTCATCCTAACATTATGCTATGGGTATGATCTCATTATAACTCATACTTCCTCCTTTTGCAAGTCTAACATATCAGTTCTTCATATCAAGCCTTGAAAATCAGAGAAAAGTTCCTACTAATCTCCTAAACTTTGGTATCGAACTTTCTCTATACATTGCCTGCGGGCCTGCACCTAATGTTCGGCTATCCTGCAGACCAACACAACACTTTCTATGTGTTATAGGTGCGAAATCCTATAAAACTAAAAAAAGGCAAGAAAGTAAAGTTATAAATTTGATTTGAGATTAATTCTAGAAGATTCTAGACGAGAATTTTCGAGAATAAGTACGCTTTGATAAGGTACATGTATCCCTTACCTTATGGAGCTAACTCCTTGATGTGAGGAGCTTATCCCTTTGAAGGAGGATTCTATCCCTTCATATTTGGAACAGAAAAACCTCCTCTTTTCCATTATAAAAAGAGGCATTGGGTAGCCTCAAAGGGAGTTGGAGCTTTAGAATATTTGAAGATAAGTGCTGTTGAGATTCAAACTCAGTTAAAACAAGAATTTTGTGAGGAGAGATCACATACCTATATTTTTCTTGGTTGAAAGAGTGTAGAGCTTGTCAAAGTAGAGGAGACTCCTGCTTCGGACCCCGGGAAGGCCTGTGCAACATCAAGGCTCAAGTTGTAAGGTTTTCCTTCTTTTGAAATTAATACAAATATACTCATTTTTCTCAATAAGCTGTTTGTTAATGGTTTATTTCATAGATTCCTTGATCACTATGATAAGAATGGTTTATGATGATGTCTATACAGGTGCTATGTAATACTTTTCTTGTTTTTGACTGAAGGTTTACAAAAGAAACTCCTTCAAGCGCGCGAAGGACAACAACAACTTCAAACAAGCACTGGACATAAGGTAGGTCTTTTAACACCTATATAGAGCTTTTCATATATCATATATGCTTAGAGAAAGATTAGTCTATTTGGCTGTTTGTTGCTAGGTACTTTTAGTACCAGGGAGATCGGCCTTGTCCGCAAGAACGATTTATCCGTCCAACAGGGATGGCTCCAAGATGGTTAAGGCCTGGGGGAACTATTCCAGGAGGGTAGATAGGATCATCGACACTAGTTGGAGATGAGGAGCCTTGAGGAGGGGGTCCTTAAGGTTGATTTGAGGTGCTAGGAGCAGGTTGTAGAGGGCGGGGTTGCTGACTAGTCGAACCGGTTCGTTTGAGGTTGGACTAAGATGATTGCATCATGAAAACATTTGAGGAGCTGCGGTTAGAGATAAGAGGAGGGATACCTGGGAAAGAACCAAGCAAAGAGGAATATTTAAAGAATCTGGGTGAAACATTGGTCAGAGGTTCGACTATTTGTTTATTGGCCACCGAAGATATAATCGACTCATGAGAGGCCTAAGACTTCAGTTCATAATATTTCAACTGCTCAATGGTGACGATATTTCTGTTATGAAGAAAACACATCTTGCAGTGAACCGCAGATGGAACAACATACATCACGTAAGTGTAGCTATGACCCAGTATAATGTTTTAGTCTAAGGGGGCATCAATGACTTCTATGTCAACAAAAAAAGTCTTGCCCACAAGAGTAATAGGAAAATTGTGGAACATGCCAAGGGGCTGGGAAGAGTGGCTATCCCACACTCAGAGGGTGATAGTGGATGGGGCCAACTCAGGAGATCCGAGTTGCTTCCAAACTAAAGTGAACATCACATAGGTGGATGCCCCCTCATCAATGATACAATGGGATATGTTGGCATTCTGGTTCTTGACAGGGATTTGGAAGGCGACCGAAGTAGGAAGGGGGGATGTTATAACTTTTCAATGTCGAAGACAATGAAATTATCATCTTAAGGATCCACAATGCCCATAGTAGTTAGTATATATTTTCGTTGTGGAGGGCACGAATAGAGGACTTCTAGCATTGACATGGCGGCAGGGGATTGTGCCAAGTCATATACTATATTGTAGGAGTGGGAATCTTTACTAGAATTAGCGTTTCGGTGTAATGGTCCCTTGGGGATCTTGGTATGAATCTCTGCCTTAGGCTGAGGAATCTGTAAAGGACCATTGGGTGTCGAAAGAGGCTCTGTAGGACGTGAAAAAGGGGGCTTGATGAAAGATGTAGTGCGGGGATTTTTGTACTGACAAGACTGAGTCTGAAGGTTGAGGTCAAAAGTATTGGGTTGGTCAGAGTTCATCATGAGGATCTAGTAATGAGATGTACCAGATGGAGGAGGTTGACTAACCACTTGATTTTTAGGGGGTTGGACAGCCACATATCCATGCTGGGGGAAAGGATTGGTAAACACAGTTGGTTGGATAGGGGTAGCATTGAGAGGAACCGAAGGGGAGGCTTGTTTTCCTTGAGATGTTGCTTGACCTTCCCACATCTGACACATCTGAGGTAAAATAGGACAATCATGGGTATAGTGACCATAAACGCTGCAACAGGAACAAGGTTTATTCGTGCGAATGGGCTTGTACTTCTTGGGATGAGTGCCTTGTTGCTGGGTTGTAATATTAGATGTATTCCCTGATAGTTTCCTAGATTACCTGGGTCATATTGGTTTTGGGTGCCTTTCCTCTTCTTTTTGGAAGTAGGAGGATTAGTCGCACTCTTCTGTGCATACACCTGATGCTAAGGGGGGGGGGTGGCTACTGGTGCGGAGCTTGAGAAGGCAAGGGAGGCTGAGGTGCTAGTGATGGAGGAGCTGGAGCACCAGGCTGCAGATATGGATAATAAGGAGGTTGGGCAACATTGGGGTAAATAGTTTGGACAAAAGGAGGAGGCATGATGTATCCTCGATACATGCTGCCAGGAGGGGGAAAGGTGCTAGAGGAGCTGGCCCCTCCCTGAGGGAATCTGTAACCCATGGGAGGATGAGTGTACGGATGTGAAAGGGATCCAATGATATTGTTGGTAGCATGGAATGCCCCCAGTGCGTTGGCACCACCGGGTCTAGGGAGATCAGGTAAGATGATATAAACATAACTAGATTGTGCGTAGATCAGGTCATATTTCAACGCAATCTAGAGGGCATATTCCTTGGTCTGAGGGAAGTGGGATGCAACATCTTTTCCAATAGCAGGAAAAATGGATCTTAGAAACTAGTCCATGTAGACACGGTCTTTGAAAGCAGGGGCTTGACATAGTCTCTTCCTTCTGGGCCATTATTGAATATGGTCAGATAAGTGGGTAGCAGAAGTTTGACGGAAAGAGGTCAAGAGTTCAGTACTGGTGTCATAGCGAAGGGGGAGTTGGAATTAAGACAGAAAAGCCTTGGCAAGGGTCGCAAAAGTAGTATGAGAGGAGAGGCCTGGTCGACATACCACTTGGAAGCTTCTCCAATAAACATACGTTGGAATAACTGAAGATGGACAGAGTCATCGATGATGGAATTAGGTGAACACCATGTTATCAACAAACTAATCTTTATTTGCTTCTCATCAATCAACGTAATGTAAATCGTTCAAAACACTTCTAACTGAAGATTAGATTCTTCAGTTTGAGAGGGCTCTCTCAACGGGGGTTTATGATTTTCAATAGAAATAATACTAGATGGCTAACTCTATGAATTTTGACTTACTTTGTATGATCGTGTGTTCTTAAATGAAGGATTGCTACCATTGGGATATGGAGTCAACACGTGATTTCCATGATGTAAGATTCTTCACATGGAAGCTGAGGTAAATAGAGGTTTTTAATAAAGATGATTCATACACGTATCATAAGGAAAACACAACAATTTTCTGCCCTAAAGGAAGTCGTACATGGCAAAGATGACTTCCGGAAAATAGATATAAAATTCACTGCAAGTGACTAGACATAAATATACATAGAAACAACACATTAAACACCTCATAAGAATCTCAGGTCTGGAAGCAGAATGTCAATGTATATTACTGATAATGGAAAAAACATACAAGCAACAATTTGGTGCAATATTCTCCAACCCTTTTCTCTTCGATGTTCAGTCTAGAAGTAGACATTATTTACAACATAAATGATCTTCCGAGCTGGCTAGATCCTCAAACTCTAACTCTGACACCTATCATAACTGAAACTATTTACTTGGAACAGAAAAAGGACAACTAAACTTTAAGAAGTCATACTCCTAATAGGACTCTACCTCCTATTTATTACATTCAGTTTTTATAACAGTAAAAAAATTACCTAATAGAGATCATATGTTCGAGGGACAATTCACCATCTCTTTACATATTTAAAATACCCCAACATCTAGGGAACATAATCCTACTTTTCAGGAATGGATAATCTTCACTTTAGCCATTGTGCTGCCCATTGAGTTGGATGTGTGACACTCATTCTGAGTCATGAGTCTCTACTGAGATGGCCCACTAATAGGCTGGAGGTCCCCATATGGCTGGTGTGATGTTGCATTGCTCAAAAATCTTCTAAAAGGCCTCTTTCTACGAAACAGGGCAGTTTAGGTAGTTTCGTAGCAGTTTTAGTAGCATATGAAATCATACCTTTTCACCTATCTCCTTGCCACCTTTGATGGTCAAAAACCTTTACTATGACCAAAAACCTTGAAAACAAGCAATTTCCCTCATTAATACTTGACAAAATTGAATTCCCAAGAAAAATTGCACATTCAGAAATTTTGTACCGTTTTTTTGGGTTCAAGGCTGAAGCACGCTATGAAACTGTCTAAAAAGCCAAAATTTTCTGAGTCTGAGACTGTCTTCAAAAATTGATCTCCAAAGGGAAAATTTAGGTTCTTTGCAAGTCATGAAACTCTTCAAACATATTTCAGCTCAATTTTTCACTCTTTAGGTGTTTCTTCTTCATTTACAATTGATTTGCTTACGAGTTCTTCAACCACTCTCATCTTCAGCCCTTTCTTCTCCAGCTCAAATTGGATCAAGTCCAGATACTCCTGAAAGTCTTTCACTTGATCTCTTAATGCTATATTTCTAGATTGTAAGTGTAAGTTCATTTTCCTAATATGTTTGACCTCCCCTCTTATTAGTTGAGTCCATTTCATCAACATTTCAACATTGTCCAAAGATTTTGAAACACTTGAGACTTGCTCATCCCATATTTTCCTCATTTGTTTAAATTGAACCTTCTCAGATTAGTGCTTCATTTACTATAGCTTCAAATCTAATATCTCTTTACCTGCTTCCTTTATCTGCTCTTTAAGGGATTCTATTTCTGATTTTTCAACTATTTTCTCTTTGCCCTTTCTCTAACTGATAACTACTTCTTCCTTTGCTGATGAAGACAAATATATGATGTTTGTTGGCTGAGCAGCTTCATTGATTTTCTCTGTATTTTTTCTTTCGATGGCCTTCTTTGCATGTCTGGTTATTGGCTTCCTTGGCTGAAATATAAAGCAACATCATCACCTGCAAAATCTAGTTTCTTAGTGGTCTTACCTTTCTTCAGTTTTCTTCAACCTTCTTCAGTTTTCTTCAACCATCTTCAATTTCTTCAGCTTTCACTATGGGTGACTCTTCAATCTCAATTGCATGAAGGATATTCTCCAAATTTCCTTTAGTCAATGTTTGGCTTCTAGTGATCCTCTTGCTTCCTTGTTTGCTGACTTTATGTTTATGTTTTGCAGGTGTTGTTTGAGGGGTATCAGTCTCTTGCAAAGGTTCTCTCCTATGTCCATTGGTTCTGTAGCGGATTCTCTTTTTTCTTCTTCAACTTCTTCTTCCATAGCTGGTGATTTAGTAGTTCCAGATTTTGAGGTTTTCTTTGGAATAACCACATCAATTTCATAACCATTCATAAAAAATAAAGAAACCCAATCTCTGTCTAACCTTCTCAATTCTTCCAACACTAAAATATTTATTAGACCATGGTGAAAAAAAAATGTTTCATTTCCTTCTGTCTTGATTTGAACCTTATTTCAAATTTTACCTAGACTTATGTATAAATAGAAAGGTAATTCAAGTCATATGTTACCTACAAAATGAAGAAGAAGTCTGCGATGGTATGAGTCGACCATGTGAAATATTCCTTCACAAGTAAAATATTTTTGAATGACCATAAATAGTTTTGCATAATTATCCTTCATAATACTTTTAGGGATAGCATTGGTGAGATCAACTTCACTGTGTTCTTGCTTGAGAAACTCTTTACAATCCTGCATTATGAATTTGGTACCTTTAAACCACTCTTCACCACCTTTAGGGATTTCTTTAGCTAATGATATGTTCCCTGGTGTCACTTTAAGATTCGGAATTCCAACCTTTGATGTTGTTCCTATGAACTTGGTGGCAAAATCCTTTGAAACTTTTGAATGAAAAGCCTGAAACCTCTAGAAGAATAAAAAGTAGCAGTCCTTATGAAAACCTCCATAGCAGTAGGGTCTTCATTGAGTAATTTCAAATCCATGGGCTCATACCTGTGACTATGGCCACCCTTATTCATTTTCTTTCTTGTAGCCATAGATTTTTTATAGTCTTCACTGGCTCGGTTGCTGATGACACCTGTAGAATTTGAATTTGACAACAACGTTCTTGGCTCGATGAAGCAGCTCTCCAGGGATCGACTCACATGTAAGGGTAAAACATAATATGACAAAATTATATTTGGGGTGAGGTTTAAAATTTTAATTGAAATCTCTTGTTTTAATCATAACACATGTAAGCAAAAAGGATCGTGATGACATCAAACATGGCTGTGTACATTCGGATTTTACCATAATGACCTTGAATGACCACCAACTTTATTGCTCTAATCAGAAACTGACACCTCATATAACTCTGACAACCCTGGTTAAAAAATGTAGTTTCATAGAGAAAATAGTTAGGCTTCTGACATATTCGCTACGAAATTATTAGGCAGTTTCATAGCGAAATCTACGGATTTCCTGTGTAAATCGCTACGAAAATATGAAAAACTAGTAGGTGTGCACTTTTAAGTTTGAATGTGTGGGGAATAACAACTGACATGATATGAGGCTGATATGGCTTAAATGGCATGAATGGAGGTGAACATAAAACTTAGGATAGGCTTAAAAATGTAAAAAAAATTCCTATATCACATTGAAATGGCTTAGGACCTTATCCATTTTGTGAATGACCTGCATGACCCTATCAAGAAAAGTTTCACAACTTAATGAGTGATAACAGTGGCTCTGCTTGGGATGGTGTGCCCCTGTGGTACACCAAATAACCTGTAGTTGTAGTGCCATCCATATTTTTGGAAATAAACTTCTGAAATTTTCCAAGCCTTCTTCAAACTCTTATGGACTTCTCCTCAGGCTCAAGTTTGATGATCAACCTATCTTTATTAGTATAAAAGCATAATAAAATAGAATATATACAATGGATTGAAAATTAAGTAAAAATGAAGAGGAATAGTGCTTTAGAAACCTGCCATTGACAAGTCTTCCAGCACAAAGTTGTCCATCCATCTCCTAAAGTAGATAAGTTTTGTTTCCATGGTATGCAGCTACTATGAATGGTCCCTTCCATATGTTTTCAAACTTTCCATGTTTCCCCTTTTCTTCAATTTTGGCTTCCACTTCAAAACTACACCTTGAATATGGAAATTTTTTTCTTTGACCTTTCTGTCAAATGTCTTCTTTATTCTGTTTTGTGACTAGTGATGGCTGTTTTATACCTCCTCCCTTTTTTCTTCCATAGCTATAAGCTAGTTTATCCTCCTCTGAATAGCATTAGGCTCCTCTTATAGTCCTTGCAACAATTTCATTACAGTCACTCCCAAGGATGTGGAAAAATATCTTCAGCTCCATATACTAACTCATAAGGTGAAGTACCAATGGATCTCTTTGTACATAGTCATCATCCCACAGAGCATACTTCAACATTAGATTCCATGATCTCTTATTTTCCTGTAGGTCCTTCTTGATAATTCTCACAATGCTTTTATTAGAGGATTCAGTAAGACCATTACCCTGTGGGTAATAAGCAGTATAGTGTCCAAGTGTTATATGATACTGATGAAAAAAGCTAATCAATACTTTGGATTTAAAAGCTTGTGCATTGTCAGTAATAATCTTCATAGGATAGCCAAACTTGGACAAATTGTTATTCTCTAAGAACTAAATGATGACTGAATCATTTGCCTGCCTTGTTGGGATTGCTACAATCCACTTAGTGACATAATATGTTGCTGTCAGGATCAGGCGATGCTTCCTTGAAGATGATGGGTGTATTTCACCAACAAAATCCATCCCCCACTATTGGAAAAGTGCTTCAACATAAATTCACATCAAAGGTAATGTAATCAGTTTTTTCTTACCATCAAAGATATGACATTCATGGTAGGCAACGATATTCTTGTAAACATCCTTGAACATGGTGGGCCAATAGTACCCTGATTTGAGAGTTTTGTTTGCTGTGGACTTCCACTAATGGTGTCATCCAAAATCTCCCTTATGAAACTATTCATTCAGCTTTTCATCTTCTTCCTCTAGAAAATAGTTCCAAATAACTCCACCAGTATCTTTTCAGTATAGATTTTTATCTACAATATAGTATCTTAGAGATTTCAGCTTCACAAACCTTGATTTTGATTTAGTCAAATCTACAGGAGCTCTGTGATGATGCAAGACAAGGATAATTTCTCTATACCATTCAGATAAAATGAAATTTTATTCAATAGGAATCAGCTCTTCATCATCCTCTAACAAATCTGAAATTTTTTCAATAAAATTCATGTCAGGACAGTGAAAATTGGATTGTGCCATCAACTTTTCCAACCCATGTCCTTTCACCAATTTTGTAGGTCTAATTTCTATTTCATACTCCAAAAAATTAGCTATCCACTTCCCTCTCTTTCCATTTGGATCAGTTTGTGTCAAAATGTCCTTAACCACGGTGTTAGGCACAAATTCAATCTCATGGTAGTGAAAAATATAGATTCTGAAATCCTTAATAGATTTGATAAAATCATATGCCTGTTTTTCTAAAATATTGTATTTCAACTCTGAGTTAGCAAGGGTTCTGATAAAGAATGAAATTGGTTGCTTTGTACCTTGTTTTCCTTTCTGCAGTAAAACTCTAGCTATGGTATTTTTAGATGCAAATGCGAAGACAAAAATTTATCTTGAAAAATTCGGACTAATCAATACTGGGGCCTGAGTGAGGGCTTTCTTTATTTCTTCAAATGACTATTTGGATTCAACAATCCATTTAATATCAACTCCTTTCTTCAACATCTTTGTAATGTATTGAATAATTTCAGCAAAGTTCGGGATGAACCTTCTAAGAAAGTTTACTCCTCAAAGAAAGTACTGAATGTTCTTCCTCTTCCTTGGCAGGTCTATCTTCTGAATGGAATTGACTCTGTTTGGATCAATATTTATCCCATATTTTGATATAATATGTCCAAGCATCTTTCCAGATGCTAGAGAAAAAATAATTTTAGTGGAATTAAGAAAAATACCAAATCTTCTACACTTCGGCAGAACTTTCTCTGGATGCTTCAAATGGTCTTCCTCCCTTCTTGAAAATACAGTTATGTCATCCAAATATACCACCAATAACTTATCTTTCTCCTCGAGAAAGGAAATGTCCATTTCTCTTTGAAAAGTCACTCCTGCATTCATCAAACCAAAGGGCATCTTGGCATACATGAATTTCCCCCATGGTGTGGTAAAAGCAGTTTTCTCTTGGTCTTTTTGGTGTACCAATATCTGATTTTATCCTCAAAAATCATCTAGCATAAACATCCTTTGAGAGGCAACAATATTTTGCAGAATTAGATCCATCTTAGGAAGAGGGTAATTATCTTTCAAAGAAGCCTTGTTCATGTTTTTGAAATCAATGCAGATTCTAATTTATCCACTCGTTTTTCTAACTGGTACAAAGTTAGTAAGCCATTTTAAGAATCTGATAGGAGCAATAATTTTTGCATAAATTTTTTTCTTAATTTCCTTCTCAATCAGAGGCATGAGCAATGGATTAATCATTCTCAATTTCTGTTTGAAAGGTTTCTCATTTTCTTTGATAGGAATAGTATGCTGAATAATAGTAGGATCATAATTTTTTAGATCAACATAACTCAATGCAAAAAACATCAATGAACTTCTTCATTATCTGAAAATATTTATGTTTCATCTCCATAGAAAGAAACTTGGAAAGCTTTATCATTTTAGGCACTGCTACTGTACCAAGATTACAAGTTTCTACCTATTCATCTTCAGTCTTCATTCTAGGAGATTTGGAAACATCATTTTTGTCAAAAGAAATTTCAAAAGGAATAAGACCCTTGGGTATACAATTATTTTTCATCTGCAAAACTTCAGAATTACCCTTAGTTTCAGCAAGCATGTTTTGCTGATCCACTTGTGTGCTTTCAAATTCCTCCTTCAACTGTATGAAATTTTTGACTTGTTGGTCATCATAAAACACTTTCCAATGGATGATATAATATGGGATAGCAGGCCTATGCTGAACTTAAATCTCATACTTATTAGTAGAATGTGTAGGGATGACAAACAAACTTGTAGAAACAGCTAGAGAATCAACCATTGAGTTTTGATCCCTATTTTTCACAATAAATGCATATTATTGAAAATTTTCCAACATTTCCATGCTCAAATTTTTGTAGGCTCTCATCCTCACATCCTTAGTTTGATTTTTTCCTTCAACTTATTTGATTAAAAAACTCAGAATCTCCACAAATTGAAATATTTTGAGCACCCAATTTTTTCAAAATTTCCAAACCTAAAAATAGAGATTCATATTCAGCCATATTATTTGTACATTAAAAGTTCAGTTTGAAAGAATAAAACTTACTTTCATCATCAGGAGTAGTGATCCATATGCCTGCTCCAACCCCCTCTCTTTCAGCATATCCATCAAAGTGCAAGAGCCAGCAACCCTGTGCTTTTTCTTCTATAATTTCCTTGTTTTCGACTTGTTGATTTTCAGTTTCTCGAATTTATGCTTTCCCTTCATTTTCGTCTTCATTAGATAGCTTATTGAAAAGAATTGTTGATCCTAATTAAGCTTCAACAGCATAAATGGGAAGATTCTAAGGTTTATCCTTGCTTCTTACCATGCAAGCCATCCTAGTCTCCCTGTACAATCTTCTTTTCTCACCAAAAACAGGAATGGTAGCATATGTCAAGTCCATTTGCACAGTACCTTTGATTTTTTTTGCCCAGGATCTAGATAAGATTATGCCAAAATTGGGTGGAATATCTGCCACCATAATTTCCATTACCACTGTCTTGGAAGGCACTTGTGTTGGGCCAACAACAACATCTTTTATCAATCGTATTATTTGGACTCTTTTAGAATCAAAAGAAATCAAATCCTTGTATGGCTTAGTGATCTCCAAAACCATCCTATCCATAATCACCTTAGGCATAAGGTTATGATAAGCCCCTGAATCCAACATGGCATTGTGTAACATCATTTCATGAATACTAAGGCTGACATAGAAGGGAGGTACTTCTTCATTCTGCTCATCTTCCAGTCTTGGTCCCAAGTAAATGGTAGGATGGTGTTCTTGTAAATTAAGGATCTCTGAAGCTCCTGGTTGAGAATTCAACATTTTCACAATTTTTCTTCTGTACTCATTTACTTTGAGAATTTCTCCAAAAGGAATAGGAATATTGATTTTAGAGATCTCATTCTCGAAACTGAAAACAAAAGTAATATTTTCACTCTCTTTGATAGGGGTAGGAAGTGGTGGGTCCTTTTTAAGCTCAAATTCTTTATTAGCATCCTTCTTTGGTTGTGTTTTATTTGTAGTGATGGGAACATTTATGTTTCTGAGATTGTACTACTTCTGCATTTCAAAAATAGCATGTTGATAACCCTCTAGATAATCAAATTTTCCCTCACCCTTATTCAAATCATGATTAGACTCATCATTCTCCTCTTTGGTTTAAAAAATCCCAAACATGTTTTCATCTAAGAAATGGATTGATTCTTTTTTAATCTCAGGCTTATTTTCTTCTTCATCAATCAAATTCTACTGAAAAGGAGGCCTCACTTGAGGGTCAAGCTAATTTATATTTTCTCAGCTTTGTCTTTGCTGATTCAGAGCCCTTCTAAACTAAGGATTTCTAATTTGTTGATAATTTTGTGCAGGAGGTGAAGAGGCATCTCCAAGAGCAAGTCTATCCATGAGTTTCTCTATAGTCTTCATCATAGAATCAAATTTATCATCTGAGGTGGAAGTATTTTCTTCTTCTTTTAGTTTTGTTTTACCCATATTAGACTTCTTAGATGCTATCATGTTCACTTCAACTTTCACAGCATCATTTTGCATTATTGCTAGAGAAGGATATTCTCTTTCTCTAAGAATAATGGAGAAATCATAATCAAATGCCTCTGCATAACATAATTGAGCAGCTCCTAGTGGAGGTTTAAGATGAGAAGGTATAGAGTCATAAACATTGTTAAATCTCTTGAAGAAATTTTGGAAAATTTCATCTACAAGTATTTTTAAACTATTATATTCAGTTAGGGCCTACATAGGGTTTGTTCTATTCCCCCATATTCTCAAAAAAATATCCTCAAAATGGTTCCAATTCTGCAAGATTCCTGGAGCTAGGGCTTTAAACCATTTTCTGACCTCACCAGTAAAACTTTGAGAAAATATCCTCATTTTAACATCTTCATGGTCTACTTCCTCTCTATCTATGAAACCATTGAATCTATCTACATGTTCCTTAGCTATTATCTCTTCATCACTTCCCCAGGTTTTAATTCTAGTTGAGTATTTACTTGGGAGGGCATTAAGAACAACTGGGAGAGCAAGTGGAGCATATCTAGTAGGTGTAGCTGGAGGTGGAACATTTCTAGCCATAATAAAAGGGACTGTGGTATTCCTGGGAAAAATAGTAGAATAAGATGAGCTATTAGGAGGTGGTGTGCTTAGTCTTTGTAGTCCAGATACACATGACCTCCACTCAGGTAAAGGTATACGAGATTATATTCTTAGCAAGAATTCAAATGCGTCTAATTTTTTTAAATTTTCAAAATATTACCTCTCTAAAAGCAACTCTGATGTAACTGCCTCCCAAAATTATTCTCTTTCCTTTTTGGTTACTAGGGTTGAGGTATCAATACCTTGTCTTTGCAAGTCTATAATAATCTCATTCAATTCATTTTCACACTTAGAACCAAACAAAACTTCCTGAATTTTATCATCAAATTTCTTATCTTCAGGACTTCTTATAATTGTAGAGGAGAAAGCTCTTGAGTGTGATGAAATACCTGATTTTGAAGAGCTTCTTTGAATTCCTTTGGAAATTGTGTTTGGATTATCCACAATGGTAGGTGGGTTAGGATATGGATTTCTCCTTGCATATATCCTTCTCGAAAAAAAATTTAAACTTGACAATTTGTAATGGAGTCATCAAGGTAGTTTCTATAACCTCGAACAAATTTTGAGCTCCTGCTACCTCCAAGAGTTCAGCTTCAGTGTTTGCACAAAAAATTTGGGAAATATGTCTTCAAACTCTTGCCAGACATACCAAAATTTTATCACCAAATTGATATTTATTAGATGCTCATCAATCAACTTAATGTAATTCTTTCGAACCACTTCTAACTGAAGATTAGCCTCTTCAGTTTGAGAGGGATATCTCAAAGGGGGTTTATTAATTTCAATAGAAATAATACTAGATGGCTAACTCTATGAATTGTGACTTGGTTTTGTATGATTTCAGGTTGAAAAATGAAGGCTTCCTACCATTGGGCTATGGAGTCAACATCAGTACTCTTAGTGATAGTAATTCTTCACATGGAAGCTGACGAAAATAGAGGTTTTTAATAAAGATGATTCATACATAGAATATAAGGAAAACACAGTAATTTCACCCCTAATGGAAATCAGAGCATGAAAACATGAATTCTGAGTAATTAGAGATAAAATTCACTGCAAGTGATTAGACATAAAGATACATAGCAACAACACATTAAAAACCTCATAAGAATCTCAGGTCTAGAAGCAGAATGTCACTGTATATTACTAATAATGGAAAAAACATACAAGCAGCAATTTGGTGCAATATTCTCCAACCCTTTGCTCTTCGATATTGAGTCTATAAATATAAATTCATTACAATATAAATGATCTACCCATCTGGCTAGATCCTTGAACTCTAACTCTGATACCTATCATAACTGAAACTATTTACTTGGAACAGAAAAAAGGACATCTATCCTTTAAGGAGTCATACTCCTAATAGGACTCTACCTCCTATTTATTACATTCAGTTTTTCTAAAAGTAAAATAGTTACCCAATAGAGATCATATGTTCGAGAGACAATTCACCATCACTTTACATATTTAAAATAACCCTAGATCTAGGGAACACAATCTGACTTTTTAGGAATGGATAATATTCACTCTAATCATTGTTCTGCCTGTTGAGCTAGATGTGTGACACTTATTTTGAGTAATGAGTCTCTGTTGAGATGGCCCATTGATAGGTTGGAGGCCCCTAGATGGCTGGCTTGTTGTTGGAATGCTCAAAAATCTTTAAAAAGGCCTCTCTCTATGAAACAGGGAAGTTTAGGCAATTTCGTAGTGAGTTTTCATAGCGTATGAAATAATGCCTTTTCACCTATCTCCTTGCCACCTTTGATGGTAAAAAACCTTTACTATGACAAAACACCTTGAAAACAACCAATTTCCATCTTTAATGCTTGACAAAATTGAATTCCCAAGAAAAATTGCACCTTTAGAAATTTCATAGCGTTTTTCTTGCTTCAAGCCTGAAGCATGCTACGAAACTTTCTAAAAAGCCAGAATTTGTTGAGTCTAAGACTGTCTTCAAAAATTGATCTCCAAAGGAAAAATTTACGTTCTTTGAAATTCATTAACCTCATCAAACATATTTCAGCTCAAATTTTCACTCTTTAGGTGTTTCGTCTTCATTTACAATTGATTGGCTTATGGGTTATTCAACCACTCTCATCTTCAGCCATTCCTTCTCTAGCTCAACTTGGATCAAGTCCAGCTGCTCCTGAAGGTCTTCCACTTGACATTTTAATACTCTATTTCTAGATTATAAGTGTAAGTTCATTTTCCTAATATTTTTTACCTCCTCTCTTAATGGATGAGTCCATTTTAGCAACATTTCAACATTGTCCAAAGGTTTTGAAACACTTGAGACTTGCTCGTCCCATATTTTCCTCATTTTTTCAAATTCAACCTTCTCAGATTTGTACTTCTTTTCCTATAGCTTCAAATCTAATATCTCTTTACCTGCTTCCTTTAGCTGCTCTTTGAGGGATTCTATTTCTGATTTTTCAACTATTTTCTCTTTGCCCTTTCTCTGACTAATAACCACTTCTTCCTTTGTTGATGAAGACAAATCTATGATTTTTGTTGGTTGAGCAGCTTCATTGATTTTCTTTGTATTTTTTCTTTCCATGGCCTTCTTTGCATGTCTGGTCATTGGCTTCCTTGGCTGAACTATAAAACCAGCATCATCACCTGCAAAATCTAGTTTCTTAGTGGTCTTACCTTTCTTCAGTTTTCTTCCACCATCTTCAATGTCTTCAGCTTGCACTATTTAATGAAGGATATCCTCCAATGACTCTTCAATGTAAATTTAATGAAGGATATCCTCCAAATGTCCTTTAGCCAATGTCTAGCTTCTAGTGATCCTCTTGTTGCCTTGTTTGCTAACTTTATGTTTCTATTTTGCAGGTGCTATTTGAGGGGTATCTGTCTCTTGCAAAACTTCTGCTCCTATGTCCATTGGTTCTGCATTAGATGCTCTTTTTTCTTCTTCAACTTCTTCTACCATAAATGGTGATGTAGTAGTTGTAGGTTTTGAGGTTTTCTTAGGAGTGAATTTCATAACCACTCATAAACAAGAAAGAAACCCAATCCCTGTCTAACCTTCTCAATTCTTCCAACACTAAAAACTTTATTAGACCGTGATGAAAAAGACATGTCTCATTTCCTTCTGTCTCGATTTGAGCCTTATATGACATTTTCCCTAAAATTTTGTATAAATAGAAAAGTAATTCAAGTGATCTCTTACCTACAAAATGCATAAGAAGTTCGAGATGGTATGAGTAGACCATGTGAAATCTTCCTTCATAGGTAAAATATTTTTGAATGACCATCAATAGTTTTGCATAATTCTCCTTCATAAAACTCCTACAGATAGCATTGGTCAGATCAAATTCACTGTGTTCTTGCTTGAGAAACTCTTTACAATCCTGCATTGTGAATTTGGTACTTTTAAATCACTCTTCACCACCTATAAGGATTACTGTAGCTAATGATATGCTCTCTGGTGTCACTGTAAGATTCATAATTCCAACCCTTGATGTTGTTCCTATGAATTTGGTGGCAAAATCCTTTGAAACTTGTTAATGAAAACCCTGCAACCTATGGCATAAATGCAAGCAGCCAGTCCTTTTGAAAACCTCCATAGTAGTAGGGTCTTCATTGAGTAATATCAAATCCATGGGTTCATACCTGTGACAATGGCCACCCTTATTCATTTTATTTCTTGCAGCCATATATGTTTTATAGTCTTCACTGCCTCGCTTTCTTATGACACATGCAGAATTTGAATTTGACAGCAACCTGCTTGGCTCGATGAAGCATCTCTCAAGGGATCAAATCACATGCAAGGATAAAAAATAATATGACAAAAGGCTATTTGGGGTGAGGTTTAAAAGTTTAATTGACATCTCAGGTTTCAATCATAGCACATGCAAGAAAAAGGATCATGATGACGTCAGAAACGACTGTGTACATTTGAATTTTACCATAAAGACCTTGAATGACCACTACCTTTACTGCTCTAATAAGAAACTGACACCTCATACAACTCTGACAACCCTGGTTAAAAAACACAGTTTCGTAGTGAAAACAGTTACACTTCTGATAGATTCTCTATGAAATTATTATGTAGTTTCGTAGCGAAATCTATGAATTTCCTCTGTAAATCGCTACGAAAATTTGAAAAATTGACAGGTGTGAACTTTTGAGTTTGATTGTGTGGGGAATGAAAACTAACATGATGAGGCTGATTTGACTAAAATGGCATGAATGGAGATGAACATAAAACTTAGGATAGGCTTAAAAATGCAAAAACGTTTCCTATATCACATTGAAATGGCTTAGGAGACCTTATCCATTTGGTGAATGACTTGCATGACCTTATAAAGAAAAGTTTCACAACTTAATGAGTGATAATACACCACATGGGGAAATAATGAACATGGTTGGTAGGATCCTCTCCAACAATTCCTTCAAAATTGGGGATGTCTAAAGGGAGCTTGGTTGACATAGCAGGCCAACCAGGATCATGGTGTATGGGGTCATTAATAAACTAGCTAAAATCGGGAAGTCTTAGGCTTTCCATATAAGGGAGCAAGGGAGAATTCGGGATAGTTCCTGTTGTGGCACCACTAGTAGCATTGCTAGCATTAGGGTCGGGGCTACCACTAGCATTAGGTCCTAAACCTGACATGGTGAAGGTGAAAGGTGGAGGAGAGTCGGGGATAGAAATAGAAAGGGAACCTAATGAACCAGAATGAGAGTCGGAATGGGGACTTGGTGGAGGACGAAATCAAACCCAACGCGAAGGAGTAAGTCTTCCTACCTGAAACTGAGGATGAAGGCCTAGGAGTCTCCGAGATAAGTGCCTTGGGGGAGAAATGATGTAAAACAGAAATGGATCATAGAAGGAAGAGAGACAAACAAGGTGAGGGAGGTGCAGGATCAATTCATTATAATGTTGAAACAAGGGCAGGGAGGTGCAAGATCAATTTATTACAATATTTAAGTCTTGGCATGGCGGTGTAAACCAGACGCTCTTCACTTAGGGTGTGTGTGTATGTGATAAATGTGTTAATTTTAATTATGATGAGATGTTTGTAGAGAAAAAAATAAAAAAGATGTTGTATAACTGTAAATAAATCTAAAAATGACAGTAAAGGAAACTGAATACGACATAAAATAAACAGCTAAATATGCATCAATTTAAACCCAAGGAGGAGGGCTTCCAAACAACTAGTCTATGGGTGGGCGAAATCTAGTGAAAACACAGAAAATGGCCAATGTATGTAAAGTCAGGAGGGACAGGGATCTAAAGGTCAGACATGCTGGAAATACGTGCAGAAAACAACAAAAACCCAGAGGGAAAAATGCTACAAAAAAGGTGGAGAAAGGCTACAACTTGAAGGGAAACGGAGGGGACCCTAAATGAGGACCAAACAAAACTGAAAAGATGTGTTTTGGATGGATGAGTAACCGATCTGAAATGGATCTGAAAGTGTAGGTTCAGATCTAAAAAATGGCTGAACACACTGAAATCTCAAAAGACCTGCTTAAGCTAAACTCCTCCTAAAATGGTGGAAGCGTACTGAAGCCCTAGGGGGCTTGGTTCCTACTTTGACAAGTAAAACTAAGAAAGTACAAGTACAATATGGGTGGAGAGGGATGTGAGACAACCTTGAATAGTAGCCGAGAAAAACCCATACAAATCACAAAAAAATTCCTGCAAAAAATACATGTCATAGTTTCTGACCTGTTTTCTGCTGAGGTCACAGGTTTGAGGTTGTTTCCTGCTTCCTGAAGGTTGAGGTCGCAAGTTTTGGCCCAAAAAGTGTGACCTTCACTTCTGGCTATTTCAGGAGTAGATTTGTAAAAAATTTGTTTTCTCCACTATGGTTGATACTTGTGAATAGGCCCAGAAACACACAGAAGTTAGAATTTTCACTTTTTCGGGTTTTAAAGGTTAAAAACAACATCAAGAAATTAAAAATAATAAGCGGAAGAAAAACCCTAGGAGTTGAAGCAGTTGGTCATGCATGGATCTGAAAAACAACAACAGTCGTAATTAGAAATCCTTATGGGGTCGCCAGTTGTTGGTGTGAATTCTAATTGCAAGCGTACGAAAAAAGCTCACTTTAGTTGTTCATAGAAAATAGCCCTAACAGAAAATATGATTGTCAATTTCCTTATATCTACAGTTAGTGATCAGAATAAATGCTACCGAAATCCATATTTATGTAGACAAAGACATTAAACAACAAGTAACAAGCAAGAGTTTCTACATGCACGCTATGAACAAGACAAGATTTTTTAAAGATTTTTTTGTATTATGACACCTGTGAAGGGAACATAGAAAGATGTTACCAGTCCCCCTTGATGGGATGGGTTCTTTTATGTCCTCAACACTTTAGATCTAAGATCTCTCTTTCTTGATGGTGCAGAAAACCCAGAAAAAATTGGAACTCAAATGGAGTTCACAAGAAAAAAGTAGGAAAATATGACAATGATAGAGGATCAAAGCCAAACTAAAAGTATAGATCCAGAGTGATATTTAGGGAAAAAAAGGTAGTGAATGAATGGAAAAACCCTTCTATTTATAACAAAATATTGAGTTAGTGTAGATATTGGTGCATATTTAAAATATTATTAACCAAATCTAGATCCAACTTTTATGGAATATTTTATTATTTTTGTTGGAGGGAAAAAGAATTTGAATATGGTCAAATCCCTTTATTTGTAAATAATAAACAAATAAATGATTTATTTATTATTTTAAGAATGTGGTTGAGTAATAATTAAATAAATAATGATTTATTTAATTATTTATAAATCATTTGGTCAATTTTAACAAGGAATATCATTTAATTAATGTTTTAAATAATTATTCCTAGAAAATAATAAGATAAATAGTGATTTATCTAATTAATTTTCCTGTTTTGGGTTAAATATGACCAAGAGTATTAATTAAAAATTGGTTTAATTAATTATCCCTTGAGGAAAGTTAAACAAATAAGGATTTAGTTAATTATTCCTCACAAGGTTTCTTGTTTAGACGAGAAACAACTTAGTAAATTATGGATTAATAAGTTATTTTTCATAGTGAAAGAAATTTTACTATGGTAAAATTGGTCTTACATGGTGTACTTTAGTCCATCTAATAGTAACAGGTTAGATGACCAAATATTGGTATAACAATGTGCTTGATATTATTTTTTTTGCATAATATTAAGAGAATATTGAGTAAATTTTGAGGGTATGCAGAATAATAGAATTTAGGGAATTTCTCCCTACTACATGAGGCTACAAGATGGACTAATAAATGAATATAATATCATGCAACCATTAACAAATTATATATCTACAATGAGTGAGAAAATATAGGGATGTGTTCCTTGCTACAAGAGAAGATAAAACTCAATATTTAATGAAGATTCATACTGTTGGGAATCATATCCACTTTTTGAGGGGAAAGTTGTCTCCCTTAAAGGAGGATTCTTCCCCATTAATTTGTATATGCATGAATTCGAATTGTCATCTAGGAACTTGGATTTTTTAGAATTTTGGTGAAGAAAACTTCTTATTTAGCAGTTCTACTTTCATTTCTAGCAAGGATGTACTTGAATTAATTCTAATAATGAAGTTTGCTTTCAATTTTATCCTCTAAGGTGTGTTTTAATTCACACGACTTTGTGTATCCTTGGGCTTCGCCATCCAAAAAACCTCAGAGCCCTACTATAAAATTTGTTTGTCTTCTTGCATTTCTTGTTCTTCCATTTCCTATTACTGCATTTAGTATGCATGCTTCATTTTTTGCAGGTTATATTCGTTAAATGTTTGAAGTGATTTTTTTGAAGGATATTTATAGATTCACAAGTATGATGGATCCTTATAAAAAATTTTAAAGTTCATATTTATCATTGAGTTACTTGTATTGATTTACTAGTTCATAATTATGGAATTTCTGGAAGTTTCCTATAGTAAAGCAATAATAAATTTCTGTTGAATTTTAGCACATAGTAATATGGTCATTTAGATTTACTTCCATTTGTATCTTAGTATAAAACATTCAAATTAATAAAAACATGTATCCCATGATATTCACACTTGATTAGCTTAGGAATTTGGATACTTAAATTGGCTCACTAGTTCATTTTTCTCAAATTTCTGGTTTTAGTAATAAATTTTTGCTAAAGTTTTAGTAGATATAAGTGAGGTTATTTCAAGTTTATTCCACTTGGCTGAAGCCTAAAAAAATCCAAATTAATAATAAATTTGACTCTATAGCATTTTCACTTGATCAAATTAGGCATTTAGGTGTTTAGATCAACTTACTAGTTGTTGGGTATGTGTTATATTCTTTCCACGACTAAGCACGCGTGGGGGGCGATAGCCCCCCCTGTCGGGGTCCGGGGCAGCGCCCCGGCGAAAAATTTTGGTCCTTAATTTTCGACGGGTAGTCCGCGTCCATGGTTTTGTGCATGATTTTGCACATGGTATTGGGGTACGATGGTTTTCGGCCCCTGGTATTTTTTTAGATCCGGTCAAGGGAACTACGGTTATGTTCTAATCCAGGGTTAATGGATTGGGGTTTATGTATGCTTCTGCATGTATATATATGTGTTGTAACACTAAAAGGAATATAATGAAAAATCAAGCTGGTCGTCCCGATTTGGGATCCAGGGGAAAATCTCTATGTTTATCTGTTTTATGTTTTATGCTCTCGCTATTGTTTATTTTCTGTTATAAGATTCGTGTAGATAATTTCTGTTCAGGGTTAAAACCTACATTTGGTTTCAGAGCTGTTTCGGCTTCAAGGGGATGCCTTTGCTGCTGAGGGTTTTTTAGTTCGGGCCTGAGGTAGACCCTATTCAGTGGGAGATCTGCGGGATCGATTCTTGCGGTGAGAGAAGATGGCGAGTGGCGGAAATATAGAGATTGAGAAATTTAATGGTCAGAGTTTTGAGTTGTGGAAGCTCAAGATGGAGGATCTGCTGGTGGATAAAGATCAGTGGATCGCGGTAGATCCAGGTAGTAAGCCAACAGGAATGTCAGATGAAGACTGGAAGAAACTGTATCAGAAGGCTAAAAGCACAATACGGTTGTGTGTCTTAGATTCAGTATTGTTGAATGTATCTGGGGAAGCTACGGCGAAGACCTTGTGGGAAAAACTAGGGACTTTTTACCAATCTAAGTCTCTGGTGAATAAGTTGTTCCTGCAGAAAAAGCTGTATAACCTGAGGATGAAGGATGGAGACTCGGTGACAGAGCATCTTAACGCCTTCAATACTGTGGTAAGTCAGCTGTCATCTGTTGATATTAAAATCTCAGATGAAGATAAGTGCATCAGTTTGTTGTGTTCTCACTGCACTCATGGGACAAGCCTAAGTTATTGCAATAGGAAACAACTGTTTTTAGTTTTTATGACATTGTGTCTCACTGTCATGAGGGAAATGAGACAGAGAAATATGGAGGGTCATAATGGAGATGCCTTATCTGTACGAGGAAGGTCCTAGAACAGAAACAAGAATAAGGTTTCGAGTGGGAGATCCAAATCTAGAGGGAGATCTAAATCTCCTGGAAAGTTTGTAAAGGTGTGCTGGAAATGCGGAAAATAAGGGCACTACAAAAAGGACTGTAGATCTAAAGCTCCTGAGAAAGGAAAGGGATCTGATGATGCTCCTTCTGTAGAGGCAAAAACCACCTCGGATGAAGGTGGGGATGTGTATTTGGCTTCTTCTTCAAATACACATGTAGTTCATGAGTCATGGTTGATTGACTCAGGTGCATCCTTTCACTTCACTCCCCATAGGGAGTGGTTCTCCGAGTATGAGAAATATGATGGTGGTAATGTCTTCCTAGGGGATGATAGGAAGGCCAGAATCATTGGACGTGGAAAGGTCAAGCTGAAGCTGCAAGGTGGAAGGATTAGAACACTTCCTGGTGTTCTGCATATTCCTGCATTGGCCAGAAATCTGATTTCTGTAAGCAAGATGGATGATGCAGGTGTAAAAACAGTGTTCGAGAAAGATGCCTGCAAGATGGTTCGGGGAGCACTGGTATTAATGCGGGGAGTTCGGACTGGAACTCTGTACAAGCTACAAGGTAGCATAGTTATTGATGGGTGTAACAGTTCTGTGGTTCCTGAAAGTGGGACAGAAAGCCTAGCTGTGTCTGGAGAAAAGACCATGCTATGGCATCAAAGGCTTGGACATATTGGAGAGAAGGGCCTTCGGATACTGCATAGAAATGGTATGGTAGAAGGTATGTCTAATTTCTCTCTGGATTTCGATTTCCGTGAACATTGTGTATATGGGAAGCAGAATCGGGTGAGTTTTCCCTCTGGTGTTAAGAGGGCGAACAAGATATTAGAACTTGTGCATAGTGATGTGTTTGGGCCTGTGTCAGTTCCATCACTGGGAAAGTCTGTGTACTATGTTTCATTCATAGATGACTTCTCAAGGAATACATGGATATATTTCTTGAGGAAGAAATCTGAAGTCTTTGACAAATTTGAAGAATTTAAGGCTCTGGTGGAAAACCAGACAGAGAAGAAGATAAAGGCATTGAGGACAGATAATGGTGGGGAGTTCTGCAAGAAGGAATTTGAAGAGTTCTGTAAGAAGTGTGGTATAGCACGGCAGAAGACTACTCCATATACACCTCAACAAAATGGATTTGTAGAAAGAATGAATAGAACACTGATGGAAAAGGCAAGAAGCATGCTTAGTGGTACCGGGTTAGGACAAGAATTCTAGGTAGAGGCAGTGGAGACTGCATGTTACTTAGTTAACAAATCACCTTCATCAGCGTTGGAGGATAAGATCCCACATGAGGTATGGACTGGTAAGAAACCCTCTCTTTCACATCTAAGGATATTTGGATGTGATGCATATGTACATGTTCCAAAGGAGAAAAGGACTAAGTTGGATAATAAATCTGAAAGGTGCATCTTTATTGGGTATAAGGATGGTTTAAAGGGTTACAAGCTTTGGAACCCAGAAACAAGGAAGGTTGTGTACAACTGAGATGTGGTGTTTATAGAAGTGAAAGATGTTGTTAAACATGAATTCCTACCAAAGGAACCTGAGAAGATAGAGTTTGAGCTAAAGGAGGATGAATCAGACTCTGCAACAGAAGAAGACTCAGAAGATGAAGAGCCACAAACTCCAACTTTGAGAAGATCAGGTCGGGAAAGAAGGCAACCAGAAAGGTACAGTCCATCTGCTTTCTGTTCAGGTTTTTCCTTAACTATAGCTGATGATGAACCCAGAACTGTCAGGGAGGCAGTAGATTCAGAGGATGGAAAACTATGGAAGGAGGCCATGGTTGATGAAATGGCATCCTTGCACAAAAATGATGCATGGGATTTGGTGGAGGTGTCGGCTGGAAGGAAGCCCATTGGGAGAAAATGGGTGTTTAAGAAGAAGATGAATGTAGAAGGCAAGGTGGAGAAATACAAAGCTCGGTTGGTAGCGAAAGGTTATTCCCAGGTGCCAGGAATTGATTTTGGTGATATTGTTTCTCCTGTTGCCAAGGTTACTTCTATTAGATTACTTTTATCTGTTGCTGCTGCATTTGATTTTGAGATAGAATAGATGGATGTGAAGACAACTTTTCTTCACGGGGATCTAGAAGAGGAGATATACATGAAGCAACCTGAAGGCTTTATGGTGAAGGGTAAGAAAGAACTGGTATGCAGGTTGAAGAAGTCTCTGTATGGGTTAAAACAATCACCAAGGATGTGGTATCAGAAATTTGATACCTATATACGGGGACTTGGCTTCACCAGAAGCAAGGAGGATCACTGTGTTTATTTTAAATTAATTGGTGACCGTGTTATTTATTTGGTCTTGTATGTGGATGATATGTTGATGATTGGAAATGACAAAGAAATTATCCAAGATTTGAAGACCCAACTGTTCTCCAAATTCGACATGAAGGATCTTGGTGCTGCAAACTATATTTTGGGTATGGAAATTAAGAGAGATCGGGCAAAGAGGAAGCTCTGGTTAAACCAGAGGAAGTATGTCGAGACTATATTGCAGAGGTTCAATATGCAGGATAGTAAACCGGTGAATGTTCCTATTCCTGTAGGTGTAAAGTTGTCTGCTGAACAGTGTCCCAAGACACAAGAAGAAGAGGAGAATATGTCCCGTGTTCCATATGCAAGTGCAGTGGGTAGCCTGATGTATGCAATGGTCTGTACTAGACCAGACATTGCACATGCAGTGGGAGTATTGAGCAGGTTTATGTCAAACCCAGAGAAGGAGCATTGGACAGCAGTGAAGCGGGTTTTCAGATATTTACGTGGCACTAGTGATTATGGCTTGTGCTACCAGGGAAGACCAGGATTGGAAAGAATGTTGGACATTCGTGGTTTTGTTGATGCAGACTGGGCTGGAGATCTGGACCAAAGAAGATCTACAAGTGGGTATGTGTTTAGCCTATTTGGAGGCGCAATCAGTTGGATGAGTAAAAGACAGTCTGTAGTGGCTCTTTCAACTACAGAGGCAGAATACATAGCAGCCACTCATGCAAGCAAGGAAGCAGTTTGGTTGCAGAGATTGTGTTCAAGTATGGGGTTGGTACAGCAAGCTATATGGATAGACTGTGATAGCCAAAGTGCAATTTTCTTGGCTAAGAACCCTGCTTATCATTCAAAGACAAAGCACATTGATGTTCAATATCACTTTGTTAGAGATATGGTTGAGGCTAAAAGGGTGTTGCTGGTAAAGGTGGACACTTTGAAGAATGTTGCAGATGCATTGACGAAGTCTGTGAGCACTCAAAAGTTCTCTTGGTGTAGAGAAACAATGGGTGTTGAAGAACTGGGCCAATGACTAAGCTCTCCTGTGGCCCCCTGTGGAAAGAAAACAACAAGTGGGAGAATGTTGGGTATGTGTTATATTCTTTCCACGACTGCTAATGCGTGGGGGCAAGAGAGGGGGCGATGCACCTCCCTATGCCGCTTAACGGGGGTCGCGTGGGCGTGTGGCTCCCCTCGCCCTGTGGTCCGGTGCCCTGCGAAATTTTTGGTCCTTAATTTCATGTGGGCAGTCCGCGCCCATGGTTTTGCATGGTTTTTCAGCACATGGTATTGGGGTAATGGCGGCGCCCCTGGTATTTTGTAGATCCGGTCAAGGGAACTACGGTTATGTTCTAATCCAGCGTTAATGGATTGGGGTTTATGTATGCTTCGGCATGTATATATATGTGTTGTAACACTAAAAGGAATATAATGAAAAATCAAGTTGGTCGTCCCGATTTGGGATCCAGGGGAAAATCTCTGTGTTTATCTGCTTTATGTTTTATGCTCTTGCTATTGTTTATTTTCTGTTATAAGATTCGTGTGTAGATAATTTATGTTCAGGGTTAAAACCTACACTAGTTCATTGTTCTACAAATCTAGTTTATATGAAAAAACAAATTGTCTCTGTAGGTTTGTCAGTTGATTCTCTTGAA
Source organism: Pinus albicaulis (assembly GCA_034641835.2). Lineage (NCBI taxonomy): Eukaryota > Viridiplantae > Streptophyta > Pinopsida > Pinales > Pinaceae > Pinus > Pinus albicaulis. The sequence goes on along the minus strand of CM076570.1, from coordinate 1,349,767,988 downwards.
AATATTGGTTGTATGACCTGTGAGGACAAGGAAAAAAATATAGTCTTTATTGTATGCCATAGCTAGACTCTATTTTAAATTCAACTCATTCTTTCCTTTGCATTTTTCTTTTTTGCAATTAGCCTTTTGACGGTCTTTTAAATCATAATATATTTGTTAGTTGAATAATGAATTTGCATGAAGGTAAGATATATTGGTTTATAGGAGAAGAATAAAATCATATTCTATCACAAACACCATCCCTTTCAACAAATTTCTTCCACTCATTCCTCCAAACTATCTATGCACATAATTTACATTACATGGATGTAAGAGACCATTAGTTCGAATATTCCCTTTGTACAAGATGGGGTACTGAGTATATATATATACTCGAAAGGTTCTCTACACTCTTTTGCAGCCTTCCACCATCTTTATCCACCTTTAGATAACATATAGAGTCCTTAGAATTGTTTTAGATGCAATATTGTAGCATCCTATAACGATCATGTAACATCCTATAACACTTCGTAGAGTTGATCAAAACTTGGCCTAAATTTCTTATTGAAGCTTATTTTTCACCTACCATCACCTTAAAAATTCCTTTAAGCCTTATAATTTAACTAGAAGATACCATAGATCCTTTTCCATCATCCCTCTATCATTATAGATTTAGGTGTGAAATTAGGGTTTATTGTTTTGATCATGAGTTAAGTAGCATAGAAATAGTTTGTATTGATTTCTTTTTAGCACTTTATGGTTTATCCAAACACAAAAGAGTTTACATTTATTGAAATAGTGTGAATTTTATTTCCTACAAGATATATTAGAATCTCTACTTTCATGCAATTATCTAAGATTTCTTTCCCTGTTATTTATCTTCTGCAAAAAAAAGTTACGAGTTATTTTACAACATTTCTTTACATGCAAGTATATTAGTGTTTCCTTGATGCAGTAGGTTAATTAATGCGTCAATTATATTTCTTCTTGAAATTTTAAGCTATGTATTTTCCCTTTTTTTATTTTGAAAAGTGGTCTCTGCACATATCAATTCACTTCATTGTATTAGATCAATGAGAGAAGGACACATTGTTCACTGCACACATATTGTTGATATCTCTTAAGTTTGTATGGACCTCCGGTTGATAATTAAAGTTAGTAGCCTTGGGAATTTCAAAATTCTGGTTGCAATATTTGGGCTCATCACTTTTTCTGTCATTTTTGGGGAGGTGTTAAAGTATGCATTGTTTTCATCACTAGTAGATTTATTTCTTTTACTTTCTACAAAATTAATTATATTTTTTCATTAGAAATACTACATTAAAAAAAATTTCATTGCATTAGCATTCTCAATAATTTTTTTTATAAAACTATAAAAACATAGTTCTCCAACACCAAAACCCACCCATTTTATCATGTGGTTCTATTAAAACCACATCACCATCCACTTTTGCAAGTAGAATAAGAAGCAATGGCAAAGAAGGTAGAAAAAAATGGATGCAGTTGATAATACCAAGGGAGATCCTCTAGGATTTCCTATTCATGGTACTGATGCCATCATTCATATGAATAAAATACCTCCATATTTTCTTCCCATCTTCCATGGAATGAAGTCAGAATATACAAAAAAAATTCTCTTTGAATTTAAAAATACTTCGGATACCTTATCGTTACTTATTAAGAACTCAAACATTGAGTTTGATTTCAAAAAAATTGAAGGATAGAGCTCTTAAATGGTTCATGACATTAGAGACTAATTGAATAAAATCATGGTATGATATGGAAATGATATTTCTAGAAAAATATAAAGATCATGATCTGAAAGAGAAAATAGTTAGAATGACTCAAAAAGTATATGAGAGCCTTGAGGATCTAATAGGGATATTTATATATAATTTTAAAAGGGATAAATTACGTACTTTAGGATTTGACACACTAAAAACCCTCTTACTTTGAACAATTAGAGATGAGTGGACTGATCTTCTGTATCTAGTAATTAGGGTGGATGTATAGCAATTATCATTTGAAGAAATTTGAGAAGTATGCCACCACATATCAAGAGGAAGGGCAAGAGTAAGTAAGTCAACATCGATATTGGTAAGTCAAGCTGAACTTGGAAATTTTATTGATAACTTTAAAACAAAAATTATTAGCAATCTAAGTGAACACATATATGTGTTAAGAATACAAAACAAGAAAAATCACAATGCTAATTGTTTTTTTATCTGTGTAGAATCACATGCTACTAAAGATTTCCCATCATTACAAAGGCCGAAGGAAATTCACTAGAGTAGAGTGGAGTGAATCAAACACTAGAGAACCATTGTTATGTAGCTCCAAGAATACGATGGCAACCTATTCAACCTAGTATGATGCAAAAAACTAACTCCCAATTTCAAGCTTATGTACAACAATGTCAAAGAAATTTAAACGCATCCTTTCCTTGAAAACCTTTGCCATCTCAACCCCAAAACCAATATTGGAAACAAGGTTGGAAATGACCTTATGGAAGAAATCCACAATATCCTCAATTCTTTCCTGAATATCCTCCATACTAAAGTTAATTCTATCCATATGATCCACCTCCACCACAACCACAACCTCAACCACATCCATATCAAAGATACACTCACACTCGACTATATGAAAAATGATTGGCAAACTCAAACAATAAAGTAACTCAACCTACTTACAATGTTGAGGTAAAAAACTTCCAAACAACTCCTCTTGTTCTAAATGATATTCATGTTATATCGGGAAGAGTATTGCCAAAATGAGATTATCTTGATGTCATCAAAGAACAACATCTAGAAGAATATGATACAAACGAGACTAAATAATCATGTAATGATTTTGATAAAAGAATAATCATTGGAGCCTAAGATTAAAGAATTATGCTTATAATGAAATTCTATATGTGTTCAAAAGAATAATTGACAAAAATTAGATCTAAATTTCATAGAAGTAGAATAAATACATGGCGATCTATATGAGCAAGAGAATGAAGGGAATCACAACTATATTGATATTTGGTTCTATAAAATAATTAAGCTAAAGCACCACTATCTTCTTCAAAAAAAATTGACAATTGGTCTATCATATTTAGGTACATGTGAAAACATATATTTTGAGCCTACGCATGAGCTTATATGTCATATTGTGTGCACATGGATCGATTGGAAATATTCCTATATTTGAAATAATTTTTCTATTTTTCAAGTAGAGTATGATAGGAAAATTAAAATAAAAAAAAAGGAAAAAGAGAAAACTAAAATAAAACAAGGGGAAAAATAAAATCTCATGTGATAACTTCCTTTTAGTCACTTGATATTGACTTGTTGATTGAAAAACTCCATGAGGTGGTCAATGGATTGTAAGAAAGAGACTAAAGATAAAAAAGAAATAATATCCTAGCCGAAAACCTCTTATGAGGTACTTAGGTGGACCCGCTAGTTAAAAACCTTATTGAGGCAGCCAACTGGCCTAGGAAAAAAGAGAAAAAAGAAAAAAAAAGAAAAAAAGAAGAGAAAAAAAATAATACATGTAGGAAATGTCCTTCTTACTATGATGAATGTGTAGGTAAATAATCAAAATAGAATAAAAAAACTAGCTTAAATATTTAACTCCAAGCACAATTCATGCATCTTTAGAGGAGCAACGAAGCTTCCCCACATCACTCTCATCCATACAAAACCTTAAACCATCATTCCCAGGTCTTTCACATTTTTTTTCTCGTTGTCCTATAACTTCTATTATAATTTTTTGTGTTGTTACACGATATTCCAGAATTGCAAAAACGTAGAAGGCATAAATTGTAATAGATGTATCTGGAAAACCATCCATCCATTAGCTTATATTTTTATGGTGAGATGAATAAGGATGATGGTAACATGCTCAATTTTTTTTAGCAATTTTCGGTGTACATTTTTCAAGTAATTGGCCACTGTTACCTAAAACCATTTTTTAATTTTCTGAATATTCACGCATCCATTGGTCATGATTTATTATGGGGAGATGCATAAGGATGATGGTAACATTTTCAAAACATTTATGGTGAATAAAATCTATATTTTGAGAGATATTGGTTAAAAAATCCTACTATAAGAAAGTCCAAGTAGTGCTACAGGAAGTTGATCAACATAAAAATAAGAAGCAACATGGAATTTTTTCACTTAAGAGCAAGGGAGGGTTTCCATGATAGTGCTATCATCTATCCAATCCACTAGTTGTCACTATATACACCTTCATTCCAATTACCATCCATAAAAACCTATCCCTTCACCTCATTTCCATGCATTTACATCACATTAAAACTCCCTACCCACCATCAACAAGATTCTCATGAATTATCAAGATTTTTGAAAATCATCGCTAATTGAAAAGTGTGATTCTAAGGGGTCTATGGGATTACTATGGGAAGAGACATGGTCATATAATAGTCTGCATAAACCATACAGGATGAAATCTGAAGCATGATGCCATGATTTTTAGGCATTATGAAGTTTAGGAGGCCTTAGCACTAGTCTTGAGCAGCTAAGGGATCCCCTATATGTTGCTACAGGATCATCGATCTTCAAACACAACAACATCTGATAAGTGGAGAAACATGTTTTCAATCAACAAATTCAAATAAATTCAATCAATATTTATCATTAAAAGAGTTCTTCAATACAATGAATTGAGCAACGTCGACAACAAATTGAACCTCAAAGGGAACTCAAATAGTGTCATCCATGTTGAGCAATCTCATGTGAGCATCACAGTCTCGAATCATCATCGACAACACATTAAAACAAGCATCATCATGTAGGAACAAATATGTGAATTAATGAACTTTCCCCTTGAGAAAATATTAGTTTAAATTTTTTTATAAATGCATGGGAGACAAGGTTTTATAATTTGAGGATGGGCGAGTGTTCTCAGCCACCTTTGATCATTAACGAAAATTATCTCCTTTGTGGAGGAGAAGACAAGAAAGGGGGCTAAATGAATCTAAAGGGTGGGGATATGTGCCTATTCATCATGATTTCAGGTTGGTATGAGATGGTGGTCGTTTGGGGCTAGCTTATATAATGCATTGAGCCCAACCACTCAACCACCAATCACTTAAAATACGATCCATGCCTCATTTTACACAGAGGAAAAAAAATTGAAGATAAGGAGGACAACCACCACTGCTAAAGGATAAGCCCCTTGAGCTATCAATCTCATAGGTTGTTATAGAGGATCTACAATATTGTGCTATAGGATTGAGATAACGTGGTACAAGATCATTTTTGGGTGCTACAGGAAAGTCCATAGAGCTACAAAAGAGCCCAATTTCGAGAGATTTCATCCCAAAAACCATAGGATTAGAAGAGGAACGTCCAAATGAAGTTAAGTACATATTTTAATTTCCACCTATGGATAAGAAGCCTGCAAACTGTTTCACTTTTTAATAGCACATCTTCTGGAATTTTTTTGAAAAAAGTTATGAAATGAAAAGAAAATGATGTGTGAAAGCCTCTTTTGAATTGAGCATGATAAGAAAGGGAAATGTTTTTTTTTAGTTGAGAATGAAATTGGCCCTCTTCAAAGAAGCAAACAAATTTTTCCTCTTACCTCTCTCTTAAAAACCCTAATTGAGCAAAAATGTCCAAAACCTGTAACAGAAAGGGAGAATTTCCTTGCCAAGTTTGGAAAATTTGTATTAAAAAATTTGGGGGTGGATTAAACCAAATAGAGCCAAAATATTAATTAATAATTATCCAAAATACTCATGTCATATATCTTTTTTCCAGTCATTAATGGCTAGGGTTCTTTGGAAATTTTAAGGGATTCGATGATGAAATTAATCAAGAGTTTGTTGTAGGCATCCAACCTTAAGGAGAAAATGATGTCGTTACCATTGTAATGGGACTCATCACCCATTTGAATTAAGAATTAATGAGGAATTAGAAGAATAGGTTGAAGGATATGATGAATAGGTAAAATAAAAACCAAAAAAATATGTGAAGGAGGAAACAAAAGAAACAAAGGCAAAAACTAAGGAAGAAAAGAAAATAAAAAACAACAAGAAGAAAGAAAAAGGCTAAAGAATGATTTAGGTAGAACCCCTCTATAGAAGATGGTATTCCAAATATTGGGGATCAATAGTATAGGACTCAAGTTAAATCCTTCTGTAATGATGGGCTTATAAGAAAACAAAGAACTGTGATAAGAACAAAGAGGATGGAAAGATTTTGAAAGGAATGTAGGTTTCCATCCAAAAGAAGGCATTCCTTTTGAGGTAACTTGGGATGTTAGGGAGGCCACCAAGTCCATGGATGAGGAACAATTAGGTGACAAACGTTGAGAGGATGAAAAACACTTTCAATAGGGCTAATGATGGCCCCCCCAAACAGGTACAATTTAAGGCCCATATGACTCTCCTTCAACACATTTAACCTCTCTTTTTGCATTTGATGGCATATTTTTTAGATATGATGTGTTCAATATGGAGGCTAAGAGATACTTGCATATTATTTGCCTAATAGTATTTATTTTGGAGAAAATTGAGATAATATTGAGTAAATTCAAAAGATTTTCAAAATGAGATATTTTAGGATTTCTCCTTACCATAGGATGCTACAGGATGGACCAATAAATGAATAGGATATCAGGAAATCATTGAAATATTTTGAAATTCCACTAATTAAGAAAACATAAGGATGTGCTCCTTGCTATAGGAGAAGCCAAAACTCAATATTTAATGAAGATTCATACTGTTGAGAACAAGATACATTTTTTGAGTGATTTTGGAGTGGAAAGCTACCTCCTTTTGGGGACGATACTTCCCCATAATTTTGTATAATTTATATTTCAAATTATACTCTAGGGGAACGGAATTGTTATTCTTCTTGTGAAGAAAACCTGTTATTTAGAAGTTCTACTTTCGTTTCCAACACAGATGTACTTGAATTGATTCTAATAATGAATTTTGGTTTCATTTTAAAAATGTAAGGCTTGGGTTTAATTCATAGGACTCGAGTATCATTAGGTATCACCATACCATGGGAATCAAATTCGTACTATACAATTTCTTTATCTTCTTTTCATTTATTGTTCACTTACATCTCTTATTCTTGCATTTCCTATTTCTACATTTAGTATTCATGCATCATTTGTTACAGGTTATATTAGTTAAATGATTGAAGTGAGTCATTTTGTAAGTATTTAATAGATTCACAAGTATGATGCATCCTGAGAACATATTTTCAAATTCATATTCATTATTGAGCTACTTAGTTTGGTTTACTAGTTCACAATTCTCGAATTTCTGGAAGTTTCCTGTAGGAAAATAGTAGTAAATTTCTCCTAAAGTTTATCACATTATAGTAAATTGATTTTTACTTGATTAGCTTAGGTATTTTTTACTGAGATTGGCTTACTAGGTCATTTTTCTTAAATGTTTGGTTTTAGTAATAAATTTCTACTAAAGTTTAGCACGTGTTAATGAGTTTATTTTGAGTTTGTTCCACTTGGATTGAACCCTAAAGACATGAAAATTAGTAATAAAATTTACCTCATGGAATTCACGCTTGATTAACTTAAGCATTTGGGTGTTGATATCAACTTACTAATTCACTGTTCTACAAATATTGTTTATATGGAAAAAAGTTTTGTCTTTTCAGGTTGTTCAGTTTATTCTCTTGAAAATATTGGCTAAAAGACATGTGAGGAAAAGCAACAAATTGTAGTCTTTATTTTATGCCATATTTATAATGTGTTTTAAATTCAACATATCCTTTCCATTGCATTTTTGTTTTATGCAAATAACTTTTGAGCAATTCTTTAAATGATGATGTATTTGTTAGTTTAATAATAAATTTGTGTGAAAGTAATATATATATATATATATATATATATATATATATATATATATATATATAGGACAATAATATCATCACATTCTATCACAAACTCCATATATTTCAAGACATTTCTTCCATTCATTACTCCAACTTGTCTGTGCACAAAAATTACATTACAGGGTTGCAAGAGACCATTAGTTTTACGTTTTACCTTGTGCAAGATGGGCTACCAAGTAGATATGAGCTTGTAAAGGTCCTAAACAATATTCTCCATCCTTCCACCATCTTTCCGCACCTTAAAATAACTTCCATAGTCCTTAGAATGCTTTTAGATGCAATCATGTAGCTTCCTATAGAAATTTAGTAGCATCTTGTAGAACTTCACATAATTGATTGAAACTTGACCAAAATTTATTAATTTTCACTTAAAATCACCTTAAAATGTCCCCTAAGCCTTTGAATCTTACTGTAAGACACCATATACCCTTTTTGCATCATCCTTCCATCAATGTATCTTTAAGTGTGAAATTAGGGTTTATTTTTTTGATCATGAGTTAACTAGCATAGAAATATTCTGTATTGATTTATTTTGAGAACTTGATGATTTTTGCAAATATAACAAGGTTTACCTTTATTTATATACTATATATTTTATTGATTGCAAGATATATTATAATCTCTACTTTCATGCAATTATCTAAGGTTTACTTCCTTGTTATTAATCTACTGAAAAACATATTAGGAGTTATTTTCTAGCCTTTCTTTCTAGGCAAGTAGATTAGTGATTTCTTGATGCAATAGGTCAAGTAATTATTCAACTATACCTTTTCTTGCAATGTTAAGATAGTTAGTTTTCCTTTTTGGATTTGAAAATTTGTCTCTACACATATCAATTCACTTCATTGCAGCAGATCAATGAGAGAAGGATACATTGCATGTTGGACACATAGTGGGCCAACACCTCTTAAGTTTCTATGAATCACGGGCTGATAATTAAAATTGGTAGGGTTGGGAGTTGCAACATTCTTGTTGCAATACTTGGGCTCATCACTAGGCATTGAAGCCTGACCTGGAATAGTGTTTTCTAGTACAAAAGAGTCATATATTAGGTTGGTTCAACCTTTTCTTATTAACTAGGATACAAAATGAGCTTTAAAATCCATGATAAAGACAAAATAAAGAAACTGAAAACACATTTTGAAACTATACATTTTAGAAAAAAATTATGAATATTGGCATTTAATCATAAGAATTATATTTTCATTGAACTATTGTAGGCATTACGAGAGGTATCAATTCATTGTCCCCTGAGCAGAGCATATTCTAGACGTTGTAGTCAGTCATCCATGATTTATTAGAGTTAGTGAAGCTCCTCCATGCAAAATAGGAGCTCACCTATTCTCTCTTTTTGGATGAATTCTTCCTAGAAAAAACTTAAGATGATAATTGAAATACATGGTGTGGAGGCATTGGTTTCATATATCCCATAGTTCTACCAATTTGGGGAGACAATCCTCCACTTTCTTCAAGACATCTGCATAGTGTAATTATTCTCATTCCTCCACTACATCATCTTTAATATTAGATAACTAAAGTTTCAAAACAACTATTGCATTCTCACAATAGAGTTATATTGAGGCCCAAGCTTGGGATAAATCTCTTATATTTCCTTTGTAGGCTTTGACCATCTCCCCCTCACTACACTTGAGCTATGCCCCTCAACATTAGGTAAAGAGAAGAGTGATAACCTAAGAGGAAGATAGATCTTGGAACAAAAATAGTAGAAGGGATACATAAAAAAGTGTAGGAATAAAATTAAATAAGGTGTTCAGGGGGACACAAATCCAATCGAGGATAACAGGTAAAATACAAAGGTAGGGACATGAAAAGGTTTCCCTTGGTTTTATTTTTCTGGGCTTGGAAAAAAGAAGCAAATTATTTAAGGGAGATATTTGGTGGGATGAGATATGATATAGTTGGGTAGTTTCATGAATGGATTAACCAATAAATGAGAGAGTGATAAGCCCTTTTCTTAGAGAATTGTGTGGAACAAGGCTTTAAGAGGAGTTAACAATGATAATGATCATAGGGATTGAGTCGAGAGGCCTTGGTCCTTTAATTTAAAAAGAAACTATAATAGGAAATAAGTTGTTGTTTCCTTTACTTTCCCTATGACTATCCTACTGAATCTCATTAAAGAAATGTAGAAATTGAAATCTTTCTCATCTCATATTTTTTCGAAGTCACATCATTTTGGAATTCTAAGAAAAACCGAGCAAAGTCTCCACTTTTTTCTCCAGAGATTAATTTCGCATGATAGAATAAATTTTCCAACATGCCTTCATGCATGGAGAAATAGTTTCAACTTTCTCTCCCCTTGTTTCCATCATATAGCTGGACATGCCATGATTTACAACTCTAGGTTGGCCTTCCCTTCCATCCTCGTGGTGTGTGTTGTTGGTGATGGGGTCTATTGATAGCTAGTGATCCTTCTTGCCTTGAGGGAACCTTTGATGTTTCCAATATTGGGAATGATTCACCCCCATCAGGGTTGCATGATCTCATTTAAGGAGGTCATGGAATTCCTAGAAATCTTGAGAGACAGGGTGAGAGGTTAATTTGGCTACTATAGTAGGGATTTTATTTGTACAATTTCCACTTTCTAGTTGACTTGTTAGTTTTTTGGAATATCTTCCAAGATGGGATAGTATGATAACTACGATTTTGGAAATAGATTATCTAATGTAGGTTACAAAATGTTCCAGAATCCATATGGCCTATATTTTGTGGGTCTTTCCAATGTTTAAAATATGTTTCAAATTGTTGATAGATAAATTAGAGTCACCCTTAATTATCAATTTATTGTTTGAAATTTTGGTTTCATATGTGATTCATTTTTATAGCATGTGAAATTTCGCAGTATTATTTGCGTTGTTACCTAGGATTCTGAAAAGTTGGAGGGGATCATGTCCCTGATCATTTATGAATATGCTACATAACGCATGAGACTTGGGTTTCATTTAGAGGCCAGAACAAAGTTAAACTTTACAAATGAGGGGATAAGGGGGCAAGAATTTAGTGGGAGAGGTGTAAGGAGCATGTGAGGAGATGATGTTTGAGTGAGGGAGATAAAAAAGGATAAGAGATTTTGTAGAATGCTGATTTTTTAGGACAGTGAGGTACAAATAACTGGTGGCTAGGAATGAATGGGAATAGATTCATTATGTTTGTTCAAGAACAGAGACCATATGGTAGACCCAGGAAGATGTTTCATTTTTAAAATATGGTGGCATCACTCCTTCTGAATATTCTAGAGGAGGCCTAAACAAAGGGACCATGCTTTATTCATAAGGGGGTTTTCAAATTAAATTGGATTCCAATTGACAACAATGTCGTGCATGTTGTGTTTTTTCTGCCCAAATGATCGAATATATTTTCCACGTAATCCCATAGATATTTAAAATAACTATAAGGGTTGACGAGATGATTGGAATATTTTTCTCCATTGTTACAAAGGTGAAAAAATTAGGGACCTTCAAACCAAAATTTTATCTATTGATTTCATGTAAGATTTTGTTTCTAGCTTTAGAAGCCACAGGAACTGAACCACCTTTAGCCAAATATTTTGAGTCCATATATGTTTCCATATGTTTTGGACCAAGATACATTCATGACCAGAAATGATAATGTATTCTTGTTTGACGGTGAAGGTTCAATTATCATTGATACCCCCATATATGCTTATTTAGACTATTATGACATGGTATTTTCATTCTATGAATATCCATCCATAAATGCGACACAACTTCAATATATTTAGTATTATGCCATTTATTTCTATTTCCATGAGTTCCATGAGGAAATGAGTGTGTTAGCTTGCCAATAATCTGCCATTTTTATCCAATATTGAGTTTTCATTATATTTTTGATCTCATTGTAAGTGTTGTTGGTGGTGACTTTATGCGTTTTCTACTATTAGTCCTCCATGAATAGGTTGAATTACCAATAGTATAGATATCACAAAATATGTGCATTTTGATGAGGTTTTTATTAGTGGAATGATTCAAAATTTATGAGCCTTGAGGGTACGAGATCGGCTTAATCTTCTCATTAGAGAAATTTTGAGGTAAAAAATGGGCCTCAAAATAAAAAAGTACAACCAAAATTAAGTTTATAAGAACCAATAAGATTCAATATGATAATGTAAAAAATGCGGGTTGATTCACCATTTTTCAAGTAGAAAAGTAAAAAGAATTGAAAAAAAAATTAACGCCATTTTTTCAACTTATCTCCCTACAGTTTTATTTAAATTTCAAGTTGGAGCACTTGTTGGATGCAAAATTTAATTCCCCATCTAAGGAATACCAATGCTATATACTTTTGATGGACACTCCTACTTGAAAAATGATAAATACATGAAAAACTTGGTTGCAGTCATGCACGAGTGCTTCATTAGGGAAGGAATACTATAGCACGTAACTTCATATTGGAGGATATATATTGAGCATATAATATAGGGTAAAAGGTTTTTATATATTGTATATAAAAAATGGAGCTCAAATTTAATGAAAAAATATAAAGGGGTATAGAAAATGTTAATAAAAAAATGGATACCTACAATATCTAGTAAAAAAATGGGAAAGTGTATTGTGTTTGTATTGGTTAGGTGTTAAATAAAATGATTTTAAGAGGTATTTTCCAAATTAAGGGCATTTTTTAGTATGTCAAGAACACACGTGCTATGTCAAAGTTTCATTGATTGAAGCCCTCGTACAATCACACTTTTCATGTATTTCTCATTTTTTGTTACTTTTTGTGTAATAGGGTTGATTAAAAGTATGAAACATGGGTACTCCTTGGATGACAAATTAAATTTCACATCTAACAAGTGCCCTCTCTTGAAACTTGAAATTTGAGTAAACCTGTAGGGAGATAAGTTGAAAATATGAGTTGAAAAAGTAGTTTTTTTTCCTTGCAAAATTGAACAATGTAATCTAATCATCTTATGTTATTAGTTCCATTATTATTTTTTAATATTCCTTAGGAGGCACATTTAATTCCTCAAAATCTATCTAATTTATTGAGAGAAAGCATCATGGTTTCATTTTAGACTCCAAAACCACTTCCAAAATTTTTTTCATCCTAAATATATCTCCACTAAGTCTATAACTTGAAGAATTTGATAAGAATTTATAGATCCCTAAGGCCTAAACCCCCTATCAGCTTGGGGGGGTAGATATTATCCAATGAAATGTGAACTCGTCTATTTTCCATAGGGGATGACCCCATAAGAAGGTGTGTTGTATATTTTTGATGAATTTGAGAATTCCTTTGTGGATCATTATTGTAGAGAAAAGCCTAAGATGGGAATAGATTGCCTCACTTATTGGACGAGAACTACTCACCTTACTAAATTGTGGTAGTGCAATGTAAAAAAAATTAATTTATCCTCAAGTTTTTGGAGGATATCTTCCCAATGCCTCGATTTTGAAGGTTGTATCCACTAGAGGATTTTATGGGTATTTTTCCAGCTAGTGTCTAATTTGGTACCCAATAATGTGATATATATGTTGGAAATATGATGCAGAGTGTTGTCCTTGATGGCAACCCACTAAATGAAGATGAAGACATGCGACTATTGACATGTGTTGTCCTTGATGGCAAACCACCTAATGAAGTTATGCTTGACTTGATGGACTTAGTAAATGATGTAAATCTGATGTGATATGATGTTTGTTGTCCTTGAAAGGCAACCCACTTGATGAAGATGATGACAACTTACTTGATGAAGTTGTGCTTGATAGAATATGTCCTTAATGAAGGAAATCAGATGTATCTACAGTATGAACAGAAGGCAATGAAGAAAGGAATTCAGAATGTGCTCAAAGTATGATAAAAAGAGTATGTTTCTAAGTATACGCGGATTTGCCTAAGGTAAGTCGTGTATGCACGCGGAAAGGAACGTGCCAAGTCGCGTATGGGCTAAAGCGCTCAAAAAGTGAAAAACCAGGGGTAACCACCATGGTATTGACCCATTGTATTGGGTAATGATCCGCCTAATTGACCCCGTCCAGGTAGTTTTGGGCTCATGGTATTTTTTTGGCCCATGGTATTGAAAAAGGGGCTCATGGTATTGAGAAAAGATAATCCTATATAAGGAGAAGAAATTCATTGTGCAAAACATGAGTATGGGTGCAAGATGTCTGAGCTTGAATGAATACTTCTCTCTGAAGTATATCTGAATGGAAAGGGTTACACTTGAATGATAAATCTGAATGTATGATGCACCAATGATGAAGAAGGGGATCTAGATCTGAATTTCTCTTGTATTTTCTAGATCTGATTATGGAAGGCTTAGATCTGTGATGAGGCGAGCATCTAGGCGAACATCTATCTGAAGAAAAAGGGTAGATTTGAACTGAATATCTGATCTGATGAAGTATGCTGCTCTGTAATGATTGAAGATCTATACGCTACTTCGCCGCGGAGGAAGCGCGTATATACGCGGCTTCAGCGAAGAGAAAGCGCGTATGCGCAATAAAATATACACTGAGGTATACGTTGGTTTGTGTGGACGGAAGCGCGTATATACGCGACATCAGTGAAGGGAAAGCGCGTATGCAAACTAGGGTTTGCTGAAGCAAGGGGTATGAAATATCTGATCTATTCTGCTGTGTTTCTGCTATCTGATCTGTGTTGATATGTATCTGTTGGTGACGTATGTTTGTGCTTAAAAGTATGGAAAGGGTCCAATATGAAAATATGATGAAATGTGGCCTGCAAGTGGTGTTCTATTGAAGTTGTTGGATCCAGTGTGAAAATTGATGAAACGTGGTCCAAGGTGGTGCTGAGGGTTGTAGCCTTCAGTCAGGGGGTCGTAGCTCCCTTCCAGGTGAGGCTGGTAAACGAGATCGGGGGTCGTAGCTCCCTTCCAGGAGAGGCTGGTAAACGAGTCAGGGGGTTGGAGCTCCCTTCCAGGAGAGGCTGGTAAACGAGCGCAGGTGGGTGCCTGCGTGCTGGTCAAGTCTGCGCCAGCACATATGTTGTAAGATGTTTTCTCTATATTAAAATATTGAAGGCTGAGCAACTGCAGCGGTGGTTTTCTCCCGATTTGGGTTTCCACCTAAAAATCCTGGTGTTCATGTGTGATGCTTTGTGTGATGGTTTATTCTGTTCTTACTGCACATGTTTACTGTTTATTGAACATCTGAAGAATGAATGATGGAATAATATAAGTGAAGATTTAATGACAGATCTAGATCTCTGTGTATACGCTAGTTTCATAAAGGGGATCCGCGTATATACGCTAGTTTACTGAAGGAAAGTAGCGTATGGGTTTTAAGGAATGAAAAAGAAAAAAGATTTGATTATGCAGTAAATACTGATTCACCCCCCCCCCTCTCAGTATTTTTCCCAACAATTGGTATCAGAGCGGGTCCTTGTGCAGAAGCTTGATCGCTTAAAGGAGATCCGTCGCAATGGGAAGTCAAGAAGGAGTAATGTCTATAAAGCCACCTTTATTCAATGGAAGCAATCTGATATTCTGGAAGGTACGAACAAAAGCATATCTGCAAAGTCTTGGTGCAGATGTATGGGCAATCGTGGAAGAAGGTTATCAATACCCGGCCAGTATTCCTACTGATCTTGGATATGAAATCAATACCAAAGCAATGGAATGTCTAAATGAATTGCTAAAAAAGTGATGCAACTACATTCGGCAAAAGACATATGGGACAAAATCATTCTAAGCTATGAAGGAGACACAAAGGTAAAAAGTGAAAAACTCCAAACTCTTAGAATTGAATATGAAAATTTGAAGATGCATAGTGATGAAAGTGTTGCCAGTTTCTTTCTTCGTCAAAGGGGATCCACGTATATACGCTAGTTTACTGAAGAAAAGTAGCGTATGGGTTTTAAGGAATGAAAAAGCAAAAAGATTTGATTATGCAGTAAATACTGATTCACCCCCCCCTCTCAGTATTTTTCCCAACAATTGGTATCAGAGCAGGTCCTTGTGGAGAAGCTTGATCGCTTAAAGGAGATCCGTCGCAATGGGAAGTCAAGAAGGAGTAATGTCTATAAAGCCACCTCTATTCAATGGAAGAAATCTGATATTCTGGAAGGTACGTACAAAATCATATCTGCAAAGTCTTGGTGCAGATGTATGGGCAATCGTGGAAGAAGGTTATCAATACCCGGCAAGTATTCCTACTGATGCAGCTAAAAGAAAGAAGTATGAAATCAATGCCAAAGCAGTGAATGTCTTATTGGGAAGCATGTCTGAATCAGAATTTGCTAAAGTGATGCAGCTACATTCGGCAAAGGACATATGGGACAAAATCATTCTAAGCTATGAAGGTGACACAAAGGTAAAAAGTGCAAAACTCCAAACTCTTAGAATTGAATATGAAAATTTGAAGATGCATAGTGATGAGAGTGTTGCCAGTTTCTTTCTTCGTCTGTATGATATTGTAAATCGAATGAGAAATTTGGGTGAAACCATAACTGATACTACTCTGGTGGAAAAGGTCTTAAGATCATTGACTTCAAAATTTGACTCTAAAGTTTCAACTATTGAAGAAAGGCAAGATTTGCAAACTCTTACTATTGTTCAATTACATGGTACTCTGACTGCGTTTGAAATGAGACAAGGAGGCCCTTCTCAAGTAAGAGAAGCTGCTTTTAAGGCATCTACTAAAGGGAAGGAAAAGGAAGTTGTCAAAGATTCCAGCTATATATCTGATGAAGAAGAAGCAAATTTCGTAAGAAAGCTCCAACTAGGTACTGGAAGATTCAAAGGTAAGCTTCCCTTCAAATGTTTTGAGTGTGGAAAAGTTGGTCATTATGCTGCTAAATGTCCTTATAAAGAAAATCATGGTAAAGGGAAACAATTTGAAAAGAGAAAGAGTTATTATGCAAAAGAATATGATGATGAAGTGTCCAGTGAAGATGAAGAAGATTCTGACCAAGATCTGAAAGTGCTCATGGCTAAGAAGCAAAAGAAGAAGGTTACTCGAGGAAAGGAGATATCTCAGAAATCATGTATAGCAAAAATTGAAGAAGATGAAACAGACTCTGACGAAGATCTACAAGCACTCATGGCAAAGAAGAAAAAGGAGAAGGCCACTTGTAATACTCTTCTTTGTGCAAACAATAGTAAAGATAGTGAAAGTAAAGTTGTGGATCTAGAAGAAGCTCTCAAGATTAAAGGAGAAGAACTACAAAGTTCATACAATAAGCAAGAAACTATCTATAAAGAGATGATCTCACAAATGAAAGATCAAATAGAAATGCTAAATGAACAGGTGGGCAAGTATCAAAGGTTTCATACTTATGCATCCAATCGAATTAAAGATCTAGAAGCAGATCTGGAAAAATCAAGCAAGAAGAATGAAGGACTTGAAGCTGCTATCATCTTTCCGCAAGCAGAGCTAGAAGCATCAAGTAAGGAGAATAAGGAACCTCTACAATCCTTTGAAAAGGAAGGCCTTGAAGCAGAAATTATCTCTCTCAAAGAAGATCTGAAAAAATCAAACAAGAAGAATGAAGAGCTGCAACAAACTTGTGAAGGAAATGAAGATTGGTTGAAAGAAGAGATTCTAAATCTGAAGGATCAAGTTGAAGATGGAAGAAGAAAAGAAGAAAGCATGACAAAGCAATGTCAAGCTTTGGAGGTTGAGGTAAACATTCTCAAAGGTAAATTAGAAGAAAAGGTTAAACTTTTGAGGTTTCATGATAGTACTAACATTTTGGACAATATTCTGAGTAATCAAAGGTCTCCTGCTATCAAACATGGTCTTGGTTTCCATGAAACTGTTAAAGGAGAATCTAGCTCACAAGGAAGTCCCAAAAATTCAGAGGATGTCAATGCAAAACCTGAAGTGTTGAAAGAGACAAAAGCTCAACCAACAATCATGAATTCTCAAAGGAATTCATTCAAGAATGTTGAATGTTTTAAATGTCATAATTATGGACATGTTGCAGCAAATTGCAAGAGCAGATCATTTCAGCCTCAAACAAACAGTTCCTACACAGAAAGGTACTCTGGTTTCTTCAAGGGATATTGTTTTTCATGTAACAAGTATGGACACAAAGCAGCTGATTGTAAAAGGAGGAAGAATAGAAATACTCATTATGATTCTTATGCTTATTTTTCCGGACACATGAGATGTTATTCTTGTAACAAGTATGGACATATAAGAAAGGAATGCAGGTCGAACAGATATGAGAAATTTCAGCACACAAATAGAAAACAAATCGGGAAGAAGATGGAGGGATGGAATAAGAAACAATCTAGAGAAGAAAAGGATGTTTTTGTTGATGCTCTAGAAAACAATGATTTTCTTGAAGAAAACACTCAATTCAAGATGAAGGACCGATCAGAAACGTAGGGAATTATGACCCTACTGCAGTCATCCGCTTCTGAAGCTGACTTTTCTTGTTGACTGCAGGAATGATGTGAGATACATTATGAGATCTAGTAATGTATCGTCACAAGAGGAGCAATGCATGATGACTCTCATGGTTGATTTGATTATACTGGTTATGTTTACTTCTGACAGCACATCTGATGTGGAAAGGACAGGTACAGGAGGTACAAGCTCTGGAAGAAATGAAGGAAGATGGAAAATTTCTATGCTTCACTTTCCATACGCAGGTTCCATTAACTAAAGTCGCGTATACACGCGAGTTCCAGAAGACGCAGTCGCGTATGCATTGATGATAAGAAAATTTATCTGATAGCTGAAGATCTGAAGGAGAGGTCCAGGGGGAGCATCAGTCTGACTGCTGATGATTGCACTGTTAGCATCATTCTAGTTATACTCATGATAATGAAATGATGCATGGGTTCTTGTGTTGAATATTATGGATGAAGTCTGGTTGCTTTATGATGAAGAGCATTCATTGTTGAGGTGAAAGTCTTATAGTTCAGAGATGAGGACAGATCATGCAGAGATTGTTATTGATGACTTGCTGTTGAAGGTATCTCAGATTGCAGAAGTTAAGGAAGAAGCACTGGTTTAGGGGGAGTAGCAGGTTGAATTCTAATGGTTGCATTGTTGGAAATATGACTGCTTATTCTTTGGTCTTGGTGATACTCATGCTCAAATGATGATGATTTGGTACATGGATTATTATGATAAGATTTTGAGCCCTAGTTGCTGATCAGTATCTTTGTGTGGATGAGTTGGATATCATTTGTTTCAGATCATATAGAGTTTGGTTGCTATGGTTGAGATCTTTTGCCTACATATGTTACTTCATGTTACCTCTTGAAGATCATGGTGATTTTGGACCACATGGATGATTGCTTGACACATATCCGAAGATGCTGTTCTGATATGATAATCTCTTTTGGAAAGAATGTATTGATGCTGCAAAGGATCCGAAGGCTTAGTTACTAATGGGCTTATGCTACAACCAATGGATGACGCTTGAAGACACAACTACACTATTCTGTTATATCTGTAGTCAAGGGAAGCAGTCAAATATCTCAGAAAGAAGCTGAACACTGTCTTTGCCTTACAAAGAATCAGATCTGGTTGAAATTTAGAAGGTGTCTTAGGATACGCGGGGTTCCTGAAACACAGTCGCGTATGTACGCGCGTTCCTGCACATAAAACCGCGTATTTTTGGTTTCTGACAATTCTTGGTTGGTTCAGCTCTCTTCAGCACAGCTGCAGTGCTGTTTGGTATCTCTGGTGGTGTTCCAGTTCTCATAAATCTGTTTCTAATGTTTTGATGAAGATGCCTTGATGATTTGTTGGTGAAAATGTTCAGGTTGCACAAACTAAGGGGGAGCCTTAGTCATATGAAAAGGATGCATGGTTGCACAGATTCGGGGGGAGCATTAGCTTTGCTGACTATAATGCAGTGTTGGCATTATTATGGTTCTGAAATATGTCCTCTTTCTTGAGGACTTTCTGGTGTTGGTCATAAATGATCATATTTATATTTTGGTGAAAAGGTCTTGTTGAGACCCATGATGTAAAAATTGTAATATTCAGTCATGTAAGGACTTGTCATTTTTGTAAACCCACTTGGTTGGGTAGCTGAGTCAAATTTTGTAAACCCAATTGGTTGGGTACTTGAGTCTTATATGTAAATCCACTTGGTTGGATATTTGATGTAAGTATGAGTCTTTGGTGATAGGAAGTTCATAGAGTCATGTACTTCATTGACAAATATGTTTGGAGATTCAGCATGGCCTCAGGGGGAGCTTGGCCACTTCAGCACATATCAGATCTGCAGACTGTTTCTTCCACATGAGGAGAAAAGGGGAAGAATGTTGGTTTTTGATCCGCCCTTTGCCCTTGATGTCAAAGGGGGAGAGTGACATGGTGTTTGAATAAAGAGAAGGTAATGATGTGACATATTTGGGAGAGTGACATGGTATCTATCTGCTGTGGTAACCAAACACCATCGTGGTTGCCATCAAGTCCAAAGGGGGAGATTGTTGGAAATATGATGCAGAGTGTTGTCCTTGATGGCAACCCACCGAATGAAGATGAAGACGTGCGACTGTTGACATGTATTGTCCTTGATGGCACTCCACCTGATGAAGTTATGCTTGACTTGATGGACTTGTTAAATGATGTAAATCTCAAGTGATATGATGATTGTTGATGATATGATGTTGAGTGTTGTACTTGAAAGGAAACCCACTTGATGAAGATGATGACAACTTACTTGATGAAGTCGTGTTTGATAGAATATGTCCTTGATGAAGGAAATCTGATGTATCTACAGTATTTACAGAAGGCAATGAAGAAAGGATTTCAGAATGTACTCAGAGAATGATGAAAAAGAGCATGTCTCTTGGTATACGCGGATTGGCCTAGGGGAAGTCGCGTATGCACGCGTAAAGGAACGTTACAAGTCGCGTATGGGCTAAAGCGCTCAAAAAGTGCAAATCCAAGGGTAACCACCATGGTATTGACCCATAGTATTGGGTAATGATCCGCCTAATTGACCCCGTCCAGGTTGTTTTGGGCTCATGTTATTGTTTTGGCCCATGGTATTGAAAAAGGGGGCTCATGGTATTGAAGAAGGATAAACATATATAAGGAGAAGAATTTCATTGTGAAAATGGTGAGAGTGGGTGCAAGATGTCTGAGCTTGAATGAATACTTCTCTCTGAAGTAGATCTGATTGGAAAGGGTTACACTTGAAGATAAATATGAATGTATGATGCACCAATGATGAAGAAGGGGATCTAGATCTGAAATGCACTTGTATTTGCTAGATCTGCTTATGGAAGGCCTAGATCTGTGATGAGGCGAACATCTAGGCGAACATCTGTCTGAAGTGAAAGGGTAAATCTGAACTGAATATCTGATCTGAAGAAGTATGCTGCTCCGGAATAATTGAAGATCTATACGCTACTTTGACGCGGAGGAAGCGCGTATATACGCAGCTTCAGCGAAGAGAGAAAGCGGCTAGTGATGTTAAACAAAGCATACACCGAGGTACACGCCTTGCCAGGGACTAAGCGGCTATAGACATACGCGAAATCGTGCTGGAAGTAAAAGAGCGTATGCAAACTAGGCTTGGCCGGCTACAAGAAACATTCAGTCAGTTTCCGTCAGTGCTTGCGTTATCCTGTATCCGTGTTGATATGTATCTGTTGATGATGTGCGGTTGTGCTTAGCATGGAAAGGGTCCATGAGTGAAAAATATGAGTTGGAAAATGTGGCCTGCGAAGTGGTGTTCTATTGTGTTGTTGGATCCATGTGTATTGATGGAAACGTGGTCCGGCGGTGTGTCGAGGTTACTCGAGACGATCGAGAGGTTGTAGCTCCTCTGCAGGCCTGTGAAGGCAAATGGGGCCAGGCTCCTCTCCAGGTGAGGCTGGTAAACGAGATCGGGGGGTCGTAGCTCCCTTCCAGGAGAGGCTGGTAAACGAGTCAGGGGGTTGGAGCTCCCTTCCAGGAGAGGCTGGTAAACGAGCGCAGGTGGGTGCCTGCGTGCTGGTCAAGTCTGCGCCAGCACACATGTTGTAAGAAGTTTTCTCTATAATAAAATATTGAAGGCTGAGCAACTGCAGCGGTGGTTTTCTCCCGATTTGGGTTTCCACCTAAAAATCCTGGTGTTCATGTGTGATGCTTTGTGTGATGGTTTATTCTGTTCTTACTGCACCTGTTTACTGCTTATTGAATATCTGATGAATAAATGATGGAATGGTTTAAGTGAAGATTTAATGACATATCTAAATCTCCGTGTATACGCTAGTTTCATAAATGGGATCCGCGTATATACTACCAAGCGCATCAGAGGGTGAAGTATAATAAGGAATGAAAAAGTAAAAG
>CM076570.1:1349672645-1349745768 GCA_034641835.2 Pinus albicaulis | reverse complement strand
GTGTACACGATTTTTTGGTCATCTAACTCATTATCATTAGATGAACCCAAGTACACCATGTAAGACCAATTTTACCCTAAGTAAAATTTCTTTCACCATGTGAAATAACTTATTCGTTTATACTTCCCGGTCATATTTAACCCAAAACAAGGAAATTAATTAAATAAACCCTTATTTATTTAATTATTTCCTAAGAATAAGTTATTTAAATCATTATTTAAATAATATTCTTAGTTAAATTTGACTAAATCACATATAAATAATTAAATAAACCATTTTTTATTTAATTATATTCCCCTCATTTTCCCTTAAATAATAAATAAATCATTTATTTTAGGAATATTGCTTCTGTGATCCATAAATTGTGAAAAAATATTTCGGTAAAAATCACATCCAAATGAATTTGGTCGACGCGTTTCGAACCAGCCAGTGTGGTTCATCATCAGGACTTGATGAAAAATCTGATCAGGAAACCCCATTAAATAGATACGAGAAGCTCCAACTAGCCGTTGAAAGATAACAGCTAGTTTGACTAAATCAAAGTCATACCAAATTTATTTATTTATTTATTTATTTTATTTTTATTTTATTTTATAATAATAATAATACTAATAATAATAATATAAAATTGATTAAAGATTATAATGAAAAAAAACCCTTTTCCCTCCAGCAAATATAATAAAATATTCCTAAAGGGTGATTCTAGAATTTGATTAATAATATTTTATTCATGCACCGAGTTCTAGAACACCCCAATATTTTGTTATAAATAGAAGGGTTTTCCCCATTCATTAGTCACCTTCATTGCTTTATATCACTCTGGATCTATTCTTGGTCACCATTTCTATTTTTTGCATTGTGAGCTCCCATCGAGTTCTATGTTTGTTTGGGTTTTTTCACATCAACCAAAGAGAGGAATTTTAGATCTGAAACACTGAGGACTTTCAAGAACCCATCCCATTGAGGAGAACCAGAAAACACCTTTCTTGTTTTCCTCTCAGGTGCCCCTTTTCAATATAATATAAAAATTCTTTTAAACACATTATTCTTGTCTTGTATATTGGTTATATGGAGCCATATTTCACTTTATCTGCTTAATGTCTTTTAGATCTGTATTTGTGCAACATTATTTGGATCACCTAATTTTAGATTTAAAGATATTTTGCAGCTATAATTGATGTTAGGGATATTTTTTATGCATAGATAAAGTGATCTTTTATGACGAAAGATTCCTACTAACAATTGGCGACTCCACACGGGTTTTCTTTTGCGACCGCTGTCGTTTTATATATTCCTGCATATCCAGCTGTTTCAGACCCTAGGGTTTCTCTTCAATTTCCTGCTTTTCCTATTTTTATGCTCTCTTTTTCCTCTAAAACCCTCAAACATCCAAATTTTTAACTTCTGTGTGTTTTTGGCCTTATTGCGCAGGTGACAGACATCAGCCGCAGCTGAGACGACAAATTTTTCTGAAATCTACCGTCGAGAGAGCCGGATCTGCAGGTCGCACTTATCGGCCAAAAAAGTGCGACCTGGCCTTAAGGTCGCACTTTTTTGCCCCAAATCTGCGTCCTGGACTACAAACAGGTCAGAACCTGTGACCTGCACTTTTTTCTGCAATTTTCCAGCACTTTTTCTGGGTTTGTCTGAAGCTTTTGTCAGGGTTTTCCAGCCTCCGTCTCTGCCCGTTTAGACCTGTTTCTGATCTATTTTACTCAACTAAGTGGGAATATTGCCCCTTAGGGCTCTATTACCCTCCAATTTTTGTGGGCGAGTTTTTGCGGTTTCAGACGTCTGACTTTCCAGAGCTTCAGCCTTCTTTCTTTCAGATTTGATCCCTCATTTTCAGATCCATTTCGATCAGCTCTTATCCCTTTCAAACCACCTCATAAATTTTTGTTTGGGTTCATTCATAGGGCCACCTCCTTACCCCTTCTTCTTTTAGCTGATCCCCCCCTTTTAGCAGCAACCTTGCCTCTGTCTCTTTGTTGTTCTCTGCACCTCTTTTTAGCAAATTTCTCCTTTAGATCCCTGTCCCTCCCGACCTTAGATCTATTGGCCTACTTTTAGTGTGCTTTGCTTAGATTTTTTCCCTCTTATAGACTAGTTTTGAGCGGCCTGCCTTCTCGGGTTAGATTGATGCTTTGGTAGCTGTCAATTTTCTGTTCTTTCAGTCTTATTTACTGCAGATTTATTTTCAGTTACGCAGCACACTTTTTTCTTTTACTCTCAAAACGTCTGGGTTTAATGAATTAAAATTAACACACGCCACACACTGAACCTAAGTGAATAAGAGACTGGTTAACACCGCCTAGCAAAGACTTTTAAAATCAATTGACACTGCACCCCCCTGCCCTTGTCGGTCTTTCTTCTTCCCGTCATCATTGCGCCTCGAAGGCATTTGTCCTGGAGGCTTCTTGGCCTTCACCCTCAGTTTTTGATTGGTCGACTTCCTCCTTCCCATCGTCCTCGAGTAAGTCCTCCCCCGAGTCCGCACTCCGACTCTTCCTCTGATTGTTCGGGTTCTCCCCCTACTTTTGGTTCTTCCCCTCTTACCTTCACCATGTCTAGTTCAAGACCTAGCCCTAACCCCAGTTCTACTGCTGGGTTTGTTTCCAGTGGAACCACCACAGGAACTACCTCGACTGCCCCGTTGCTCCCTTATATGGCCGGTCTCAGTCTTCCTGACATCAATTAGCTGATTAATGATCCCATTCACCACGATGCCAATTGGCCTTCTATGCCAACCAAGCTCCCCTCTGACATTCCCAAGTTTGAAGGCCTTGCTAGTGAAGATCCCTCCAACCATATCCGATCTTTTCACATGTGGTGTTCCTCCAACTCCATCATCGATGACTCCATCCGTCTTCGATTGTTCCAATGCACGCTTACCGGAAAAGCTTCCAAATGGTATGTAGATCAAGCCACCTCTTCCCATACCACCTTTGCGACCATTGCCCAGGCCTTTTTATCTTATTTCCAGCTCCCTCTCCGATACGACACTCGCACTGAACTCTTGACTTCCTTTCATCAATCCTCTTCGACCCGCCTTTCCGCTCATGTCCAGGAATGGTGAAGAAGACGAAGCCTCTGTCGTGCTCCCCCCTTTGAAGATCGGGTTTATATGGACTGGTTCCTCCGTTCTCTCTTACCTCCCATTGGAAAAGATGTTGCATCCCATTTTCCCAAAACCAAAGAAGCCGCCCTCCAAATTGCCTTGAAATATGACCTTATCTATGCTCAATCTGGTTATGTCTATACCATTCTTCCTGACCTTCCGAAGCCCAGTGGCCCTACTGCCTTGGGTGCATCTCATTCTGCTGACAGTATCATTGGAGCTCTGTCGCATACCTTTTCTCAACCTCTTCTGGGCTATAGTTTCCCTCCAGGAGGGGCCAGCCCCTCCGGCACCTTTCCTCCTCCAGGTAGCATGTATCCAGGATACGGCATGCCTCCTCCTTTTGCCCACACTCCTGCTTACCTCAATGTTGCCCATCCTACAACTTATCCCTACCCACAGCCTACTGTCCCAGCTCCTCCAACATTTGGACCTCCCACTCCTTTGCCTTCTCTACCCCTGCAACCGCACTTACTACCCCCTCTAGGGCAAGTATTTGCGTAGCAGGGTGCAACTCATCCTCTTCCTTCTCAAAGAAAGAGGAAAGGAAATCCCTCCGCTTCTAGTAATCATGGATCCAATCCTTCTAGTATTGATTCTAACACTTCCAACCAGCCACAGGGCTCTCAGCCCAAGCCGGACAGGCCGCTTCGCACCAATAAGCCTTGTTCGTGTTGTAGTGTTTACGGTCATTACACTCATGATTGTCCCCTATTACCACAAATGAGGTAGATGTGGGAGTCTCAGGCCACCGTGCGGGGACAACACTCTTCTCGTACTGTCCCTCCCCATACAGCTACATCTCAACCCACTGTGTTTATCGATCCTTTCCCTCAACAAGGATTCGTGGCTACTCAATCCCCTCACGCCATGGTAACCACTCAACCTTCTCCTTCTGGTTCCTCTGATTACCAGATTCTCATGATGGCCTCTGACCAACCTCTCACCATCGACCTTAACCTTCAAACTCTGTCTAGTCAGTACTCCCACCCTCCCGTTCCTTCTATCTCCGAGTTCCCATCCTCAGATCCTATAGAGCCTCTATCGACACCCAATGGTCCCTTTCCAATTCCTCCACCCACAGCTGAGGTTCATACCAAAATTCCTAAGGGCCCATTACGCCAAAATGTTGTCTCTGGTCGGGCTGCCCATTCAATCATCATAGTAGATGATCTGGCACAATTTCCTACTGCCATTTCAACACTGGAACTCCTCCAGTCATGTCCTTCTCAAAAAAAGACTCTACTATCTACCATGGGTGCTGTTGACCCTGCTGATGACAAGTTAATTTTTTTCGATGCCCGTCAGTCAGATCATCCCCCTCTTCCTGCTTCTTTTGCTTTCCAAATCTCTGTCAAAATCCGAAATGCCACTATTGCTAGATGTGTTATTGATGATGGGGCCTCTACCTGTGTAATGTCCACATCGGTTTGGCAACAACTTGGATCTCCTGAGTTGGCTCCTTCCACAATCACCCTTCGTGCGTGGGATGGCCATGCCTCCCAGCCCATTGGCCTATCCCGCAACTGTCCTATTACCCTTGCAGGCAAGACTGTTAGCGTCGAAATTGAAGTTATTGACGCCCCTCTTGACTACAACATTCTTCTAGAGCGTAGTTACACCTATGCCATGTCGGCCGTCCCTTCCGCAGTCCACCGCAAGATTTTTTTCCCCCATAACGGAAAAATAATCACCATCGACCAATTAACATATCATGAACCCAAATCTCATATTTCCCTTGAGTCCTCTATTTCTGCTATCACTAATTCTTTGCCCATTTTTTCCCTCGGCGTCTATAAAGACTCCTCCTTGCTTGGAGCCTTTCCAGACCCTCCTACCATATCGGATCCTAGCCTGGCGAACGTTTGCATGATGAAATCATCTTGGGCTGACCTTACACAGCCCACTTTGGCTAGTCAGCAACATCAACCTCCCCCAACTCCACCAGCTCCTAGCCCTTCACCCTCGCTAACCAGCCTTCTTCCTTCGAAATCTCCTTCCCCAAATAATCCCCACACACCCTTCTACCCTACTGGGTCAATTCCGCCTGATTTTAACCCCCTCGGCCCCGTTCCTCCTGGCCATTTTCCTACTGGTAAGATTCCTTTCCTCGCTCCCCCTCCCGGAGCTTCTTCTGTCCCTATCTTGGCTACCCTCTCCCTACCCAACTTGACTTTGGGAATACCCGTCTGGTATCTAACCCCCCCTGCCCCTACCCTGCCTGGTCAACCCAAGCCATATCTTGCTTTGACCCTGGTTCAACCAATACCCATGACCTCTACTGCTACTCCGGCACCTCAGTCACCTCATCCGACACCTCCTCCCGTTACGACCGTGACAGGTAACAATAGCAAATCTCGCAGAGGGGCACTGAAGGACAAGGTTGCCCTAACAACCTCTACCCCTCCTCGCCTTCCAAAGCATCCCATCCAGTGTGCCTTGTGCGATGTTGTCTGCCATGCCATCCATACCTGTCTCGAATTACCACACGTCAAAACCGCGGTCAATGAAATGTTTTCGGAATCCGATATCCCCATAGTCCATGTCACCCTCCCTGGTTCCCTTCCAAAACTTAAAAACTTGCGCACCAATCACCCTTGTTCTTTATGTGATTTCCATGGGCATTATACCCACCTTTGCCCCCGCCTTGACGAGTATCATGCTTCTTTGACCACATACTGCCAATTTGAAGCCACACTTGCCTGTCCTCCTTTTTTAACCTCCGACCACGCATCTACCCCTATTACCATTTCTCATTTTGATACTGAAATGACCGAACCTTCAGCCACTATTTCCTACCTTTCCTCATCACCGCGCTCCCCGACAATTGGCCCCTTAGTACCTTCCCCTGCTATTTCGCCTACCCACTCATCGGCTGATCCCACTGTCACCCCTCATAACGACACAAATGTAAGCCTTTCCCCTCAAAATAAGCTATCTCATCTTTCTACCTCTTCAGGTCATCCTATGCCATCCACTCTTCCCATCTTCCAGTCCGACGAAGATATCATGGAAGCCATGACTGCACCCGAATTTCCATGGGACGATATGCACCATCGTGCATACTTCCTACCACATCAATTACATGACCAATATGCTCTCGAATCCAAAGACTTCATTCCCAATAAAGTTGATTGGTTCAAAAACCCCATCCCTGCACCTGACGCTTTCGAAGACGGAAATATGGCTAACATCTCTCCTACTATCAAAATAGACATTTCTGTCAAACCAGGTATTGAAGAACATATCACCATGGGTGCTCAATGCACTCCAGAAGAAATTGAAGCCTACACCAAAATATTCAAAGAATTCCGTGATGTTTTCACCTGGTCCTACTCAGAAATTCCCGGACTCGATCCGGCCATTGTCGAACACCACATCGACACATGGCCTGATGCCACTCTGGTCCGTCAAAATTTGAGACCCATTCATCCCTCCAGACATGAAGCCATCAAAGCTGAAATCGATAAGCTTCGGCAGGCTGGTTTCATTTACCCCATTGAATACACCATGTGGGTGTCCAAACCGGTTCCCGTTCTCACCATTCGTGTTTGCACTGACTTTCGCGATCTGAACAAAGCCTGTCCCAAAGACAACTTCCTCACACCATTTATTGACCAAATCATTGATGAGTGTGTGGGACACGAGGTTTTATTCTTTATGGATGGCTTCTCAGGATACAACCAAATCGTTATCTATCGTGCTGATCAACTTAAAACCACGCTCATTAGTCCGTGGGGCACCTTTGCATACCGAGTCATGCCATTTGGTCTTAAAAAAACCGGCGCCACTTTCCAACGGGCCATGTCTTATTGTTTCCATGACTTAGCTCATATTATCCTTGCCTATTTATATGACCTTACTGCGTGTTCTAAACATTGGGCACAACACTTACATGACCTACATACCATTTTCCTCCGATGTTGCAAGTATAATATCCATATTAACCCTTTGAAATGTGTCTTCTGTGTTCCCGCTGGTCGTCTCCTCAGCTTCATAGTATCTAAAGACGGGATAACTCTCGACCCTATGAAAGTTCAAGCCATTCTTGAGCTTCCTATCCCTCGTACCTTACGATAGCTCCAAAGTCTCCAAGGCAAAGCTAATTTTCTTCGCCGATTCGTTCCCGACTATGCTACTACCGCGCATGGTTTCAATTGACTTCTTCACTCTCACACCTCTTTTGTCTGGGATACCTACGCTCAAGAGCCTTTTGATGCCCTCACACATGCTCTCACCTCTTCCCCCTTGATCCTTCATCCTAACTTTGATCGAGATTTCATCCTTTACATCTCTTCTTCCACCCATTCGGTTACTGGTGTCCTTATCCAAGAGGATGATAGCGGCATCGAACATGTGATCTATTATGTCAGTAAAAACCTTGCTGGTCCACCTGTGTCCTACTCACATGAAGAACAATTAGCCCTAGTTGTTGTGTTCTCGGTCCAAAAACTGTGTGATTATATCCTCATGCCTTCCACCAAGGTTGTGACTGATTCCAACCCCATGGCTTTCCTATTGAGTCGACGCATCCTCAGTGGGAAGTACGCTTGTTGGGTCATTATCCTCCAGGAGTTCGACCTTGCATTTGTCACCCCAAAAAGTAAGAAAGGTTTAGCCCTCGCTGAACTCATTTCCGATTTTCCTACTGGGACGCAAGACACTCCAATTAATGATGCTCTTCCCGATGAACATTTACTTTCCATCACCACCGATGACCCTTGGTACAGTGATATCCTTACTTGTGAACCCAAAATTTTTCCATTCATCTTGATCATGATGCTTGACGACGTATCTGACACCAAGCCTCTCGCTACCTTCTAATCGGCGATGACCTTTATCGTCGTGGAGTAGATACTGTCCTTCATCACTGCCTCACACATGCTAAAGCTGAACACGTCCTTAATTCCTGTCATAGCGGTGCTTGTAGTGGCCACCTCTTCGGTCTCGCCACCTCCCAAAAAGTGATGCGCGCTGGGTATTTTTGGCCTTCTCTCTTCAGTGATTGCATTGAAGTAGTCAAACATTGTTCCAATTGCTAGTATTTCACCCCCAAGGCACGAGTTCCACCCACTCCCCTCCATCCTGTCATCACAGTTGGCCCTTTTTGCAAATGGGCCATTAACTTTATGGAATGTCGACCTCCATCCGCCGGTAACCACAAATATATCATCATGGCGATTGATTATTTCACTAAATGGGCTGAAGCTATGCCAACATTCAACAATACGGCAACCACCGCAACCCTCTTTTTCTTTAACCATGTCATTGCTCGATTCGGAGTTCCCAAAAAATTAGTCTCTGATCACGGCCGACATTTTGAAGATGAGATCTGGGATGAGGTATCCTCACTCCTGGGTTTTGAGCACCAATATTCATCTTCCTATTACCCCCAAGGTAATGGCCAATTTTAAGTGGTCAACAAAATTCTTAAGACCATGCTTCAAAGAACGGTGAATAAGCACAAAAAAAATTGGCATCTTATGTTCTTCCTTGCTTTATGGGCTTATTGTACTTCTGTTAAAACCACCACCGATTTCACTCCCTTCCACCTTGTCTTTGGTGAGGAGGCAGTCTTACCAATTGAGTGTGAAATCCCTTCCCTTCATTTGGCCGTCGAACTCCTCCCTGATACCCAACCTCTAGAACAATGACTTATCATGCTTGAGCGTGCCTCCGAAGACCATCGTGTTGCATTGCAAACTCTTGAAGCATCAAAAAAGCGCACCAAAGCTCAGTATGACTGTAAAATACACCCTCGCCAATTTCATCAAGGTGACCTTGTTCTAGTATATGACCAGGCCCATGATACCCATGGTCATGGGAAGTTCAACTCATTATGGCTTGGTCCTTACATTATCAGTAAAGACCTTGGCAAGGGGGCATATCTTCTAGAAGACTTTGAAGGCCATATCCTTCCTAATCCCCAGAATGCACTCTATCTCAAGAAATATTACCCATAGCATTTCCCATTTGAAATGCTTGTTTCCTTTTCTTTTAGATAGCTAGCATCCGGTTGTTTTCGCATTTTTGCTACTTCACCAGGACACCTATTGTCCACAAAGTCTCACTTCACCTCTCTTCAAAATCGGGTTTTATCACTTACAACACATCTCATTGGGGGGCACCACTTTGCCCCTATACTCATTTCTATTTGTACTCATGATTTTTATGATCCCCGTTGGATCTATCCATCATTTCATTATCATCATTAGTGTCCATCTGTTAGCCGCTCTATTATCTTCTCCAGAAGCCAGGTCTAGGTGGCAATGTATCTTGGTTTGAGCTCTTTTCAGCTTGATCGTGATCTCTACACTTGATGGTTCAGTGATGCCGCAGCAGCTATTGGTGATCCTCGGGTGTGTGTGAATGTCTCAAACCTCATGAGGGGGTGGCCCTGCAGGTAGCCCCCACATGCCCGGATGACTTTTTCCTTGCAGTCCTTGATGTAGCTCCTTGTATGTGATGATATTGGCCTCAGCCGCTTGCCGCGCCTCTTCGATTTTCTTGTATCAGTCAGATTTTGTTAGCCCTTCCCCGTGTGTAGGGGGCATTTGGGTATATTTGTATCTCATGTACTAAACTATTATTGTATAAGTCCTGACGGTTATTCCAGGCATCGCATGTATGTGGGATTCATCATTCTATTTCTTTGGCTCATGTTGAGGCCAACACCTGTTACATTATTGCATTTCGTGGTTTTCCGGGCGCCTTATTTTTTGCACTATTGTTTCGGCGGGCATAGGTATGCCTCCCCTGCTGCCTTTCACATTGGTACCACTTCATAAACTTGAGACTTGTTGCACCTGTAAGTCTCATCTCCTCAGGGTCTAGTCCTTTAACACTTTAGACTACCTTACATTCCTCTCTCTCACTTCCATCTTGCTGTCTAGTGATTGAGTTCTTACAACGTACTTCGGTCATACAATTTTCTCCTAACACTCGTACGTTGGGGGGCAATATGTTACACCTTTTTTTTGGTCATCTAACCTATTATCATTAGATGAACCTAAGTACACTATGTAAGACCAATTTTACCCTAAGTAAAATTGCTTTCACCATGTAAAATAACATTTATCTATATTTCCTGGTCATATTTAACCCAAAACAAGGAAATCAATTAAATAAATCATTATTTATTTGATTATTTCCTAATAATAAGTTATTTAAATCACTATTTAAATATTATTCCTAGTTAAATTTGACTAAATCATTTTTAAATAATTAAATAAACCATTATTTATTTAATTATATTCCCATCATTTCCCTAAAATAATAAATAAATCATTTATTTATTTTTTATTTAAAAATAAAGGAATTGACCCAAGTCAAAAATCATTTTCCCTCCAACAAATATAATAAAATATTCCTAAAGGGTGATTCTAGAATTTGATTAATAATATTTTATTCATGCACTAAGTTCTAGAACACCCCAATATTTTGTTATAAATAGAAGGGTTTTCCCCATTCATTAGTCACCTCCATTGCATTAGATCACACTATATCTACTCTTGGTCACCTTTTTCCAATTTTGTTTTGTGAACTCCCATTGAGTTCTATGTTTGTTTGGGTTTTCCACATTAGCAAGAGAGAGGAATCATAAATCTGAAACACTGAGGACTTCCAAGAACCCATCCCACTGAGGAGAACCGGAAAACACCTTTCTTGTTTTCCTCTCAGGTGCCCCATTCTTTAATATAATATAAGATTCTTTCAAATACATTGTTCTTGTCTTGTCTATTGGATGCATGGAGCCATATTATATTTTATCTGCTTAATGTCTTTTGTGCTTAGATCTGAATTTGTGGAGCAAAATTAAAGATATTTTGCAGCCATAATCGATGTTAGGGCTATTTGTTATGCATATCTAAAGTGATATTTTACGACGAAAGATTCATACTAACACCCACCATCAGTTCGTTCAATTTTTAAGTTGCAGCACAACTTACTATTTTTAGTAGTTTTTCGAGTCCTGAACTTTTGGAGTCGTTTTGAGGCCCTAAACGACGTTTTTTTGGGAACAATGAGAGAAAAATGGGTCCATGGACCGATGTTTCTCACATCTAAAGTTTTACTCCTCGGAAATATCTTTCTAATGAGCTATTGAGCGCGTCTAACAGAGATCGGATGCCAAAGTTATGTCCCCAGGAAGTTGAAACACCAACTTACCCAAACAGGAGCCCACATTTTTGGCACTTCATCTCCTAGAGTTAAGTTTTTGGACTTTTCAATTTTTCCATTGTTTCTCAATAATAAATAGGCCCTTGAGCCTCATTGTAACACAGTTCAGAGGTCTGTAGGCACCACATCTCTTCTCAGAGATTCGCTACCATCACCCTAGCTATTTTATTTCCATTATGTCTGTAAGCATATTTTTGTTATTTGATATTAATGAAATGACGCATTATTTCTGCTGCATCTCTATGTTTATGGTTATTTATGTATTATGTTGTGTTCCTACATAAATCAAGATCAGTGGTATCAGATCAGTCTGCTCTTTCTTTGTTTTTATTTTCATGTCCCCAACATGATCAGGGTATAAGGAGTTAGGGCTCGATTTGGTTGAACCCTTGCAAGATCAGCCTCACAAACCCCGACAACCTCCCATGGCGGAAGAAAATGAAGATGAGGGAGAAGAAGATCCTATTAAGATATTGCTCGAGGAGGCCCGCGAGAAACAAAGGAACGTGATGATGGATAACTCTGCTCAGATCCTTCAACGACTGCCCACCTACGGCGCACCTGCATCCAACAACCACCTTGGAGGCGCCACTCCCTTCAAGGTATAGGTAAACTTTGATATTCCTATATTTGAAGGCCAAATAGATGCAGATGCTGTAGATAGATGGTTGAATTTTCTGGAAGGGTATTTCTTGGTCCATGATTTCTTTGACTGAGAAAAGATTATTTTTTCACCCCTCAAATTTGTCCCCCATGTCAAAGACTAGTGGGAAACCTACCGTGAGCAAGAGGACGAAGGGGAACCCTCTCTGTTCTCATCCACACCCACTTGGAATTCATTCTGAAATAGCATCAAGGAACAATAATACCCCGTGGGGAGCTATGAGGAAAAATACATCCAATGAACCACGCTGCAGCAACAAAGGGATCAAGATGTGCATGAACTGACGAATCTATTCCATAACCTGCACACAAAGTTGGGTATTAGAGATTCAGAGAGACATTTGGTGCTCAAGTACTGTGACTATCTACACAAACACATTCAGGAGGAAATGGAGTTCCTTGACATTACATCGCTTGGCACGGCATATCACTATGCCGCTAAGATTGAGCAGAAATTTAAGTAGAAGACGCGAGACTTTGGATCTGTGAATCCGAAAGGTGCCCCCGAACCAAAGAACAAGGGGAAAGGCCAAAGTGGTGCTACTCAGAACAACACCACAAATCAAAATAAGGACACAGGTAAGTGGTGTGAATTTCATAACAGCCCCACTCACAGCACAAATGAGTGTTGAGCCAAACAGTCATTGGTGGCCGAACTAAAGGCACCCAAATCAGATGCATTTTATGATCCTGAGTCAGAACCAGACAAAGGCAATGACAAAGGGAAGCAGATCATTGATGTGGATCCTAGTGCCATTGTTGCCACCACCAAGATCTAGAGGGAGGACCCAAAGGATCTAGAGGAGAGGGAGCGCCTCTTCCATTCGAAAATGTGGGTGAACAGTTCTCCGCTGCAATTCCTTGTCGATAGCGGAAGACAAAAAAAAATCATTTCAATAGAGGTCATGAAGTGACTCAGCCTACCGACCATAGCACACCCACAGCCATATACCATCGGGTGGCTTCAACCAGGGAGAGATATCCGCGTCCGCCAATAGTGCCACCTTCTGTACAGCATCAAGCCATTCACGGATGAGGTATTATGTGATGTAGCTGATGTATTATTGGGCCAGCCATACTTGTGGAGGCGGCATGCTATGTATGAGTCTAGGCCTCATGTTGTTATTATTACTTTGGGAAATAACTTGTACAGGATACTAGAGATAGTACTGCCTCCTGTCATCTCTTTGACTACTGCAAAACAACGCAGTAAGATTGTTTCCCAAACGAGGAAATTCATTTTCCTTACAACTCGCTCATAGGGAAAGAAGAACATTGTAGCCACAACCTTGAAACAGGGCTCCCCTGCAAGGATGCAGCAGATGGACAAATTCATGGAGGAATACGAGGACATGTTCTCCTCACTCACAGAGGTTCCTCTACACTGTCAGGATAAGTACTCCATTGATCTGACCCCCAACGCACCGCCACCTGATGTTACCATACCTCCTGAAAATACACATACAGAATCCACACATGTACTGTTTGAGGCTGATAAAGAAACCAAATTTACTAAATGCATCCAGCATGTCTGCCCACAGGTCCATGACATCTTCGACAAATCTAATACCCAGTTCAACATAATTTTCTTCATCTCAGGGAGGATCTCAATGCAATGGGGACCATCGCTTCCTGAGGAGGGAGGAATGATCCAGGTGGATATCGGTGGTCACCCACCTATTCCATTTGGACCCACACCATCAATTCTTGTAGCTTTTCACATTCAGCACCACTTACTATTTTTAGCAGGTTTTCGGGTCTTGCACTCTCGGAGCTGTTTTGGGGCCTTAATGATCCAAGTGGATATTAGTGGCCACCTACCTATTCCATTTAAACCCCCACCATCAGGTCGTTCAGTTTTTAAGTTGCAGCACAACTTACTATTTTTAGCAGTTTTTCGGGTCTTGAACTTCTGGAGTTGTTTGAGGCCCTAAATGACGTTTTTTTGGAAAACCGAGAGAAACATAGGTCTAGGGACTGATGTTTCTCACATAAAAAGTTTTACTCCTCAGATAGATATTTCTAATGAGCTATTTAGCATGTCAAATGGAGATCGTATGCCAAAGTTACGTCCTCAGGAAGTTGAAACACCAACTTACCCAAACGATGGCCCACAATTTTGGCACTTCATCTCCTAGAGTTAGGTTTTTGGACGATTTAGTTTTTATATTGTTTCTCAATAATAAATAGGCCCTCAAGCCTCATTGTAACACAGTTCAGAGGTCTATAGCCATAACATCTCTTCTCAAAGATTTGCTACCAGCACCCTAGCTATTTTATTTCCATCATGTCAGTAAGCATATTTCTATTATTTGATATTAATGAAATGATGCATTATTTCCACTGCATCTCTATGTTTATGGTTATTTGTGTATTCTATTGCATTCTTGCATAAATCTGGATCACAGGATTGGTACCATTACACTTTAGAGGGATTCAGGTCAACCATTTCAATTAAAATATGTGATGCATGTACCAGGTCTGAATAAACATTTGTTCTCAATCGCAATGTTGGAGGACAGAGGCTATGATGTTGTTTTTAGTGATGGAAAATATTTCCCACAACATAAAAAAATGGGCCAAGCTAAGAGGATAGGGATTTGAGTTCAGAATCTCTACAAGCTGGAGGTAGATGGCTGCGCTGCTATGGTGGGCAAGGTAGAGAAAATTGTGAGTCGGGATGAGGGCGAATTATGGCACATGAGATTCAGCCATCTTCATCAAGGAGCCTTGAAATTCATGCAGAAAATATCTACTGGACTTCCAATGGGAACACTTTCTCAGTTATATTAGTGCAAGGGTTGCACCCTGGGTAAGTATGTAAAGTCCACCTTTCGTGAGAAGGACAATTGTGCTTCGAGGATCCTTGAGAGAGTTCCCACATACGTGTGTGGGTAATTATCAGTTTCTTCAACAAAAAAACATAAGTACTATGTAATATTTGTTGATGAATTTTCTCGTAAATGCTGGATCTTCTTCATGCAAAAGAAAGATCAAATATTCTCGAAGTTCTGCGATTTTAAGGCATTGGTGGAGAAAGAGTAGGGGAAGCAAGTGAAGGATCTTAGAAGAGATAATGGTGGAGAAAAAATCTCCAACTAATTCAAGAACCTCTGCAGCAAAGAAGGAATTCGAAGAGAACTCATAGCACCTCATAACCCACAACAAAATGGGGTCACGGAGAGGAAGAACAGAATGATCATGGGTGCAACACGAACGATGTTACATGATCAAGGCCTACCATTGAATTTGTGGGTGGAAGCATGCAACACTATGGTTTATTTGCAACTGAATATTTACAATCAGTGGTCTCACGTGCAACTGAAGATTTACTATTATTAGCTGCATCCATGTCAGATCCAGTGGAGACCCAGTTGAGTTCTAGGTGAAGTAAACTATCAGTTGTGACATTATCCACTTCTACACAAGCAAGTAAACACAAATTGAATGTGCCCATGAGGATTGCGCAGTCATGGCAGGCAAGAAGGCATCATTTTAGGGATTGTTTTCAGCAGGGATTGCATAGTGGAGGCAGGTTGTCTGAAGACGCTAAATTGAGCAAGTGATTTGCCAATTTTTGTATGATAGTGTGAGACAGTTAACTGATATACTGAGAGCTCTTCTAATTGGATTTTTTTTCTGTAATTGTTTCATGATCCATGATATAATATAAAATAGAATATAGTGGGGCATTTTAGTTGTAAGCTTTTCCTAGGAAATTATCTGTGTTCTGTGTCATTGATCTTTCTTCATGATATTGTAATTGGCGATTGTGTTTTTAATTTCACAAATATTTGTATAAGTGATTCAGTATTTAACATTATCATATTGTTAGAATTGATGAATCCAAGATATACATGCATATTGTATAATTTCTACAGGTGTAGCTTTTCTACATGTCCTGTGATACCTTCAGATATTTCTTGATTACCTACATTTCATGTTCCATCTCTTTCAACATGTCATTTCCTATCAATACCCTATTAATTGGATCACTCCAACTGATTGTAGTATTAAAAAATCGCCCATATAATATCTCAAACGAAATCATCCTTAAAGATTCTTATACCCATTCTTGTAGGCGAGCTCAAATAGTGGTAGGTAATCTTCCCAACTCTTATGTTGATGCATCACATACATCCTCAACATATCCTCCAATATATTGTTTACCCTCTCTATATGTCCATCTATATGTGGATTATAAGTTGTAATGAAGGAAAAATCTATACCCAATCCTGAAAATAATTCTCTCTAGAATCTAGAAATGAACTTCATATCCTTGTCAGAAAAAATCTTCTTCGGAACACCATGCACCCTCACTACATCTCTTACGAATACCTTTGATACATCATTAGCTAAATACGTATACTTCACTTCAATGAAGTGTGCTACCTTTGTCAAATTTTCCACCACAAACATACTAGAATCATGTTGTCTACATGTCCTCGGAAAATATATGATGATTTCCATGGAAATGAACTCCTGTTTCCACCTTGGAATTGGAATCCATTGTAGTAATCCACCTATATTCTTACACTTTTCCTCTACCTATTCACAACCCAAGAATATAGCCATAGATTCTACCACTTCCTTCTTCAATTTTGGCCAATAATAGAACTTATTTACCATAGTCAATGTCTTCTGACACCTCGGGTAACCTGAATATGACTTTGCATGAAATTCCTTCAAGTTAATATTCTTAAACTCATTGTTGTTCGACACATATATCATGTCCTTAAATATGACCAAACCATATGTTCTGAGATGGTAGTCCATATCTTGATCACATATACCATGTTATAACATGTGCATAAGCTCCATACACCTATCATCATGTTGACCTGTATAAAATATTTGATCCTGTAAATATGTCCCATAGGAGCTCATAGTTTCTCTATGATTCACCTATATCCTCCTCCTAAGAGCATCTACAACCTTGTTCTCTATACCTTTAATGTACCAAATCTCAAAGTTGAACTCACTAATTGTGGCCAACTAAGTAGATTTATTGGAATTTAGATTCAGCTGGTCAAATATATACCTCAATCCATTATGATCACTAATCAGTACAAACCTCCTCCAAAGAAGGTAGTGCCTCCACATTTGCAATCCATGAATGATCGCTTCCAAGTCAAGATCATGTGTCGGATAATTTTTTTGTGGTAATTAAGTTTATTATATTCAAAGTATATTACTTGTCCTTCATGCATAATTACTCCACCAATCCCTCTCTTTCAACCATCTGTACAAACCACAAACTCTTTTTCCATATCTGAACTCTTTACAGCTAGATCATTTTTCAACAACTACTTCAACTGCTTGAAATTGGTTGCACATTCCTTTGTGCATTCAAACTTCTTACATTTCCTCTAGAATGTTGTAATAGGATAATAAATCTATGATAATTTCCCAATGAGCCTCCTATAACACCCTGCTAACCCCATGAATTATTTTACCTTATCCACATTCTTAGGAGATCCCACTCCATGATAACCCTTATCGTTTCCTAATCCACTATTATTCCTTCCTTGGAAACCACATGCCCCAAATACTATACCTCTATATGAAAGAAAATTCATTTTCTAATCTTGGAATACAACTTATGCTCTCTTAGAAATCTCAATATTGTTGCTTAGTGTTCGGAATTATCTTCCTCATTCTTAGAATATATCAATATATCATCAATTAAAATAATAGAAAACTTGTGTAGATATAGACACGGCAAGGCATTTATAAAGCACAAAAAAGTAGCTAGAGAATTATTCAAACTGAAAGGAACTAAAAAAAACTCATAATTCTCATACCTGGTCTGAAATGTACTCTTGTAGACGTCCTCTTCTTTAATTTGTATCTGATGATATTAGGATCTCAGGTCAATCTTCGAGAACGCTACTACTCCCTTCAATAGATCAAACAAATCATCGATCCTCCACAATGGATACATGTTCTTAATGGTTACTTCTTTGAACTTCTAATCATCAATGCATAACCTGAGAGTAACATCCTTCTTCTTTGCAAACAACACTAGTGCACCCCAAGGCGACACACTTGGCTGAATGTATCCTTTGTCAAGAATTTCCTTCAACTATAACTTCAGCTCCCATTAATGAGGTCTAAAATGGGCCTCCTAAGGAAATTATCAAATAATAATTGCAATAATAAAATAATATTAGATTACATCATCAAATTTTAGAGGGAAAAAGTAAAAAATTACCTTTTCAACTCGTATTTTCAACTTATCTACGTATGGGTTTACTCAGATTTTGGTCAGGAACACTCATTGGATGCAGAATTTGATTCCTCATCTAAGAAGTACACATGTTTCATAATTTTTATTGTCCCTGCTACACAAATATTGATAAATACATGAAAAACGTGATTGCAATCACATTTTTTGATGTATTTCTCATTTTTC
The DNA here is from genome assembly GCA_034641835.2 of Pinus albicaulis. Classification (NCBI taxonomy): domain Eukaryota; kingdom Viridiplantae; phylum Streptophyta; class Pinopsida; order Pinales; family Pinaceae; genus Pinus; species Pinus albicaulis. The sequence continues at coordinate 1,349,727,391 of CM076570.1, read as the reverse complement.
GTGTACCAGGGTCCATCAAAAGTATGCAACATGTGTACTCCTTGGATGAGGAATTAAATTTTGCATCTATTGGGGTCCTTTTTTTTGATATATTGGCTAACCAAAAGACAACACAAGATCATAACCAATCTTTAGAGTTCCAGGATCTAGTCCTCCTGTTCTCAAAGAGGGATCTCTCAAATGTTTTGCAAAGATATATCTTGTTTGCTTTTAAGTATTGTTTTAGACTAGTTATTAAGTGCAAGTGTTTTTTTGGTTGGATAGATTGGCACAACAGAACATGAAAGGTCTAAGTAGTATAGATAGAAAGAAGAAGTATCAAATTAATTGGGAAATGGATTCAAGAAGAAGTAAATAACAAGCTCATAAGTGGATATGGGATATCAAAGGGCAAATCTCACTTGGCCACAAGATCCTTTAGTTTTTATGAATGAGATGGACATTAATGATTTTTAGAAGTGAAGTTTAATTCTCAACAAAGGGAACTTAAAAACATAACTTGAACAATAAAGAGGTATTTGATAGACGGGGCTAACCATGAATTCTACAAACCACACTTTAAGAAAATAATGACTTCAAGACAACTTTTAAAATGAAATCTAAGATTCGGGGAACGCCCTATTTCCTCAAAGAATTTATTTCAAAGGAATTAGAAAACATGAAATATTCACTGATAATTGCAGTTATAGAAGATGGAACACCTAATACATCCATGATTACAACTATAAATACCTTTAAAACAATTGTTCAAGTAGGGACAAAGGGTATGATCAAAACAGGCCTCCTTGGCTAACTATAAACAATGGTACTTCAAAGGGAGACTTCAAAAACAACTTTCAAGTGGTAGCAGACAAGCAGGGAAAACCATAAATCATGTTGGAACCAACTATTTGAACTATTTGAGAAATAAACAAGCATAAGGGTTTAAGAGAATGATTAAAGACTCTAAAATGCCTTAGCAGAAAAAAACATAAAACAGTGAAGGATAAACAGGTCTAAGGTGCTTCCAGGAGTCATTTCTTAGCCTAAAATTCTCATCCTACTGTAGTAAGAATTTTTGAAACATAATGAAAATAGGAAAGACATCAGACAGTTCAGAATACATCACCAACAGCCAAGCCCAAGGATCTAATGATAGAGCCTTCTCAAGAACAAGCATGTCAAAACATAATCCAGCTTCCAAGACTTCAATTTCTTCTTCAACTTCAGACAGACTATGTATTATTTTAGAGAGTTTCAGTGTTACAACTAGTGACCAACCAACCAACTTCTCATCTTCTTCAAAAGTATTTATAGAAGAAATGAGGAGGTGGAAGAGTTTTAGGATTGAAGTGTAATTAATTCTACACTAAATGCAACTCCTAGCCTTGAAAACCATGCAAGGCATAAGGCAGGAATGCATTGAATTAAAACTCTATTTCATTTACTCTGTTTCTGATTTTTTAGGCTTAGTCGGTAAAAAGATTGACTTTAAGGCTCTTTTTATCTTTATAATAACTTCTACTGACAGATGAGATATTTGTTTTTCTTGTAATAATTATTCAGCTGTCTTTGGCCTTAATGTTTCAAACTGAGATTTGATTTGGGTTTTCCTTTGAGGCAGAGAGGCTGCGGGTGGAAATAGCTTTGATTATATCTTTAAACCCTTTGATTATGCTCTGATCATCATCTTGACAATGATATTATTTCATTTATTTGATGCTGACTATGTTTTTGCTGCTTTCAGGTGCACAGAGGGTTTGTCAAAGAGTTTGTTCAAAAAAATGATAATCATGACTTATCAATCCTCTAAAAACATATAATTATCACTTTAAACCCTTTAATTTGTATACCAGGCCATGAGGATCGTCATCCTCGCCCATAACGCTGTAATTTGCTTGCGGGAGGGTTTTATCTTTGAACTTCATAAACCTACACAAAAACACACAAACATTATTTAAATCCTACGTTTTATTGGTTTAAACTGCTTTGGAGGGTTTCTGGAGGTGGCTTGGAGCTATGTGAATGAACAAACGCAGCGGAAAATTGGAAAAAATCCTGGCAAAGCAGCTAACCAGGTCAATGAAGGTTTCAGTGCGATGAGGAACAAGGACCGTTAGATGAAGATGATCTACAGTGGAGATCATTTGATGAAATGTTTTGGGGGTGAGTTAGGTGGGAGATGGATGGAGGTGAGGTTAAAACAGGACTGTTCAATCTTACAGATCGACGATGGAGATATTCCAATGGAGTATTTGGGTGAAGAGGTGAATGGCCAATTATCGGGGTTGGGATATAAAATTAGCCGTTCGATCTCAGAGATCGACGGCTGAGATTAAAAGTGAAAATGCGGTTGAGGAGGGCAGTGGTTTGGCGGAAAACTGGCAGTGATTTTCGCAAAAGATTTTGGGGGTAGGCGGTATTGCTAAAAATAATGCAATATGATTCATTGGTTGACACCTGTCCCCCTCAATACCGCCATTTTCGCAAAATATTTTTGTGTTAAACTTCAGGCACAAAAATTTTGCGAAACACAACGTCCACCATCAGATTGGAGGCTCTAGATCCGATGGTGCAGATCGCACGATGGGAGGTAATGTGCATGAATGAGGGATGGTGGGACTACAGGATGACGTATGGTCTCTTTGTCGCGTAGCGGATAGGGATTGGGTTATCGAGTTTAGTCTGAGCCATCAGATCTATGGATCAGATGGTCATGTTTGAAAGAAAGAGTGGGGTTATGTGAACGGAAGAAAAGGTAAGGCAGGGGATCAAGCAGAGAGGAAGGACAGCCGATGGCTTTTGCTCTGCAGAGATCGACGGCCCAGATTCATTTAAATTATTACATGTCGAGAATGGAGAAAACAAAGGAAAAGGGGTTCAGGAAATGGTTTTACGCCTTTAAGCACCCGATTGCGGGCCTTTGGCCACATGAGGTGGGGGCTAAAGGAAATAAGCCCTTGGGGGCTTAAGAACCTATAGTGCGAAAAGGTGGTTTTAAGGCCGAAAACAAAGGTTTTTAAGGCCAAAATAGGGGTTTCGGTAGAGGGAAAAAGGGTTTTTTTAACCAAATAAAGGGAAATATAAGGTTTAAAAGGGGTTTTGGATGATTTAGATGTTAAATGAAGGGGTTTTTAAGGATTTGTGAAATGAATATGGGTAAAAGATGGAATTCTTTGTGAGAGAGAAGAGAAGTGAAATGATGGGAAAATGGAGCCTCATGAGCAGTTTTTTCTTTTGGTAAATAGCAGATACCTTAGGAGTAATAATGAAACAGTAGTGAATATTAACCCAAAGGGTAATAATAATCATAAAACTTTCAAAATATGATAGGTCTTCAACGGAAAATATCTCTTGAAGGTTAGAAGACAAAGTCTAGCCATCTCTTGGTATAACAAAATTTATAGGTGGCTAACAGTGGTTCCACTTGGGGAGGACAACTGGTTCTTTAGGTGTCCAGAACCTCAGCTATTGATCTCTGGCTTTTCAGTAAACCAGTGCCTTAATCCATTGGGAAGCAACTTTCTTTTTCTTTTAGCTAACCTTTCTTTGATTCGATCATCTCTGCAGCAATCTGAAACAATGGAATTCTACCAGAACAACACCTCTACCTACCCATTTCTAATGATCCTAACATTTTTTCTTCTTACAGAGTGCATTTGGACTGGAAAAATCTCTTTATCAACATTTTATTCTTTTATTGAAAACATAAAACTAATCTATTTCTAATATTATTTCTCCATGAGTTCAGATTAAGCAATTGAACTCATAAGTTTCTCTACTTAACTACTATGTGTCAGGATTAGACACTCTGACAGACCTTTATTCTCTAAATTATAAAAACAGAAATTTAAAAGCAGCCAAGCCAGGATTAAGCAATTTGATTTGCTACATATCTATGGCATAAAAATAAGATACACATAGTCTTTACGAAAAGTAAAACAAAATTTGCGAAGGCTTAAGATCTGAAAACTAAAACATCCTTCATTATCTCTTCAGCTCTGATTTTGAATTTTTTTGAGCTGTCTTTTCTCTCTCACCTGGTTCAAGTTTTGAGCATATTGGAACCAATTTGTTTTCTATTTCAAAGGTTTATGATTTGAGCATGTTTGAACCTTCTTTCTTCTATCCTAATCTACCTTACTGATAAGCCAAGATTGTGTTATTTGTCTGATCTAATTCACTAACCTATCAGCAGTAATTTGAAAAACTAATTAGTCATGATTAGGCTGTATGACTAACTAGCAGTGTGTTTTTAGTAGTGGAATTTGAGCTTGCACACTTTCATAGTTTGTCTCTCTTTTTGGTATGGGGCTATACCTTTCTTGTTTTTCTCTGCACTCTTTTTCCCTTTTCTATTGTTTTTGTATTTTTCTCATTTTATTCTTCAAAGAAGAAATCAACAACTAACTAAATGCTCATAGCTGAGCTTTATTGACATTCCTATCTAACCTAATCTAACTTGGAATATTTACATGTTTAGTTGATGAACTCTCTTTTCCAGTACAATCAATCTAGTAAATGATTCCATGATTGGTCCTTCTTCATCTCTTTGGGCAGGCTGGACAAACAAGGCCACTCCCATTCCTTTTGTTTTTTAGCAGTAGTGCTAAATAATCTTCTTGCTTTTGGTAATACACCGCTCCTAATAACCTTTATCCCTTCTTCAAATGCCTTCAAGAAGTGAGCATAGGGATCTTGAAACAATGCCTGATTATGAATATTTGTAAGATAGGACTCAACCAAGTTTACCCTTTCCTCCATTGGATCAAGATTAAGATTTTCTTGGGAAATAAAAACTTCCTCATCTTCATTATTATCTGAACTAGATGACTCATCATATATTGCAGTGTTGTCCTCTTGTAATCCTGGTATGCTCTGATTCAATGGACTGTACTTTGTGAAGAGATCATCATGTTCTTGAGCAAGGGTATCCTTTATTACCTCAATCCTATCAGGAGAAGGTTCCTTATCTTCATCCTGCTCAAGAAATTCCTCTTCCTTTACAATCCCAACATTACAACTGATAGATTGTTGACTTCCCATTATATGAAAGCTATCTTTGATGGAATGGCTTTGTTGATTGCTGCTTTCAAGCTGATGATAATGAAATTCATGACACCAAACAAATATTGGTTTCCCTGCATGATTAGTTTCTATTTTGAGCTTATCATCATCATCAGATTGACAAAAAATTGGAAAATAATTGGTATAAATAATTTCACCAATCAAGCATATTGGGTTATCAATCAGACTTTCTTTAAGCTGATCTACAAGTTTATTTTCTAGTTCAAGACAACAAGGTTCAGTAAGTAGATGAGAAGAAGTGTTTTGTTTAAATGAGGTTATGAGGGATGGTTGGTTATTTAATATCTGATCAATTTCTTCTTCTATTAAAAGAGAAGGAATTTTATTTTTCCTTTGGAAAAAAAACCAACATTCCTCTTCCTCTTGCGTTGACTGATTTTGAGGTTGGATGTCTTCTTGAGCCTCTTCCAGGGAATCATTACTTGTGCTTGCAGGGAAACTTTGAGGATTCTCTTCTTTTTCCTGATCTCTCTCATTCTCAAATAACTCTCCTTGATTTTCATGAGATTCCATGTGAGGTTCATGATTTTTCCCTACTGTATTGTCAGGATGCCACTCCTCTTTTAAAATCTGAAATGATTCATAAATAGAGGGAGAGTCCCTTTATGTGCTAATTTCTCTTCTATTTCAGATTTTTTGTTTCCTAGGTGGTCTATCGTTTCCACAAAACACTCCTCACTATTTACATTTACATTTTGGTTGTAAAGTTCTCTTAATAGTGAAATACGAGATAAAGGGATGCTGTAAGAACTTTCTTGACAACATTCTTCATTGTTTTCCCTATAATCTTGCTCACCATCTTCTATAAAGTCTTGATCATCATACATATCTTTCTCATTGTCTACGTCTTGTAGTGGTTGAGTTTGTTCTTGAACTGAAAAAAGCATGGGCTGCTCTAGATCATCAATATTTAAATTAGCCTCATACCTTTCTATTCTCTTTCCAAGCATGTACATCATTTTTTCCATCATGACCAGTAGTTTTACTTCTAGGTCTATTCTTGGATCCATGTTTGTAATAAAGAGATCAATGTGTCTTTTCAACCAGTTCAGAGTCTTCTACCAGTGGAGTCATTAGATCTTTTGGGATTGTGGAGTCGCCAGGTGAAAGATTTTGAACTTTGTTGTCCACCAACAACATGATTGGGTTTTCTCAATGCATTCCTAGGAGAGTTTACAAGGACTAGTGAAGTAATAGGCTAGGCCTATTGGAAGCCAGTGGAGTCACCAGGTGGAAAAATTTTAGCTTTTGTGAAGGTAAAATGTTTTATGGTTCAACCACCATGTTTATTATCAAGCCAATCAGAAATATTTTTGGATTTTGTATATTTCTATGGTTATGAGAATGTCCTATGGTTGTTTGAAAGAATAATGAGTCTATAAGAGCTTTCTAGGCAACTATGAACTCAGTGGTCCCACCATGATCGCCATGATGTTGGTGATGAGGTGGGATAACAATTCCCTGGGTATTCTTTGTCAAATTAAGTGCCTAAAGAGTTTTAAGAGGTATTAAAGAAATTATATACTCAATAGGTCCCACCGTGATCGCCATTATGTTGGGGTCTTGTGTTTTGATATATTTTCTAACCAAAAGACAAGGCAACATCAGAACCAATATTTAGAGTTCCAGGATCTAGTCTTCCTATTCTCAGAGAGGGATCTCTCAAATGTTTTGCAAAGATATATCTTGTTTTCTTTTAAGTATTGTTTTAAACTAGTTATTAAGTGCAAGTGTTTGTTTGGTTGGACAGATTGGCACAGCAAAACATGAAAGGTCTAAGTAGTATAGATAGAAAGAAGAAGTATCAGATTCATTGGGAAATGTGGTCAAGAAGAAGTAAATAACAAGCTCATAAGTGGATATGGGATATCAAAGGGAAAATATAACTTGGCCACAGGATCCTTTAGTTTTTATGAATGAGATGGACATTAATGATTTTGAAAAGTGAAGTTTAATTCTCAACAAAGGGAACTTTAAAACATAACTTGAACAATAAGGAGGTATTTGATAGACAAGGCTAACCATGAATTCTACAAACTACACTTTAAGCAAATAATGACTTCAAGACAACTTTTAAAATGAAATCTAAGATTCAGGGAACGCCCTATTTCCTCAAATACTTTATTTCAAAGGAATTAGAAAACATGAAAGATTCACTGATAATTGCAGTCATAGAAGAGTGAACACCTAATACATCCATGATTACAACTATAAAGACCTTTAAAACAATTTTTCAACCATGGACAAAGGGTATGATCAAAACATACCTCCTTGGCTAACTATAAACAATGGTACTTCAAAGGGAGACTTCAAAAACAACTTTAAAGTGGCAGCAAACAAGCAGGGAAAACCATAAATCATGCTAGAACCAACTATTTGAACTATTTGAGAAATAAACAACCATAAGCGTTCAAGAGAATGATTAAAGACTCTAAAATGAATTAGCAGAAGAAAACATAAAATAGTGAAGGATAAACAGGTCTAAGGTGCTTCCAGGAGTCATTTCTTAGCCTAAAATTTTCATCATACTGTAGTAAGAATTTGTGAAACATAATGAAAACAGGAAAGGAAGCAGACAGTTCAGAATACATCACGAATAGCCAAGCTCAAGGATCCAATGATAGAGCCTTCTCAAGAACAAGCATGTCAAAACATAATTCAGCTTCCAAGACTTCATTTTCTTCTTCAACTTCAGACAAACTATGTATTATTTCAGAGAGTTTCAACGTTACAACTAGTGACCAACCAACCAACTTCTCATCTTCTTCAGAAGTATTTATAGAAGAAATGAGGAGGTGGAAGAGATTTAGGATTGAAGAGTAATTAATTCTACACTAAATGCAACTCCTAGCCTTGAAAACCATGCAAGGCATAAGGCAGGAATGCATTGAATTACAACTCTGTTTCATTTAATTTGTTTCTAATTTTTTAGGCTTAGTGGGTAAAAAGATTGACTTTAAGGCTCTTTTTATCTTTATAATAACTTCTACTGATAGTTGATATATTTGTTTTTCTTGTAATAACTGTTCAGCTGTCTTTGGCCTTAATGTTTCGGACTGAGATTTGATTTGGGTTTTCCTTTGAGACAAAGAGGCTGCAAGTGGCAATAGCTTTGATTATATCTTTAAACCCTTTGATTATGCTCTGATGTTCATCTTGACACTGATATTATTTCATTTATTTGATGCTAACTATGTTTTTGCTGCTTGCAGGTGCGTAGAGGGTTTGTCAATGAGTTTGTTTAGAAAACTAATAATCATGACTTATCAATCCTCTAAAAACATATAATTATCACTTTAAACCCTTTAATTTGTATAACAGGCCATTAGGATCGTCATCCTCACCCATAACATGATAATTTTCCTACGGGAGGGTTTTATCTTTGAACTTCATTAAACCTGCACAAAAACACACAAACATTATTTAAATCCTGCATTTTATTGGTTTAAACTACTTTGGAGGGTTTCTGGAGGTGGTTTGGAGCTGTGCGAATGAACAAGCTCAACAGAAAATCAAAAAAAATCCTAGTAGAGCAACTAACTAGGTCAATGGAGGTTTCGCTGCGACGAGGAACGAGGACTGTTAGATCAAGATGATCTACGATGGAGATTGTTCGATAAAATGTTTCGGGGGTGAGTTAGGTGGGAGATGGATGGAGGTGAGGTTAAAACAGGACCGTTCGATCTTGGAGATCGACGACAGAGAACTTCCGATGGAGTATTTGGGCAAAGAGGCGAATGGCCGATGATCGGGGTTGGGATATAATATTAGTTGTTCGATCTCAGAGATCGACAGCTGAGATTAAAAGTGAAAATGCAGTTGAGGAGGGTAGTGGTTTGGCGGAAAAATGACAACAGTTTTCACAAAAGATTTTGGGGGTAGGCAGTATTGCTCAAAATAATGCGACACGATTAATTGGTTGACACCTGTCCCCCACAATACCGCCCTTTTCACAAAATATTTTTGTGTTAAACTTCGGTTGCAAAAATTTTGCGAAACACAATTTCCACCGTCGGACTAGAGGCTCCAGATCCGATGATGCGGATCGCACGACGGGAGGTAAGGTGCACAGACGAGGGATGGTGGGAACGCAAGATGATGTATGGTCTCTTTGTCGCATAGCGGATAGGGATTGGGTTATCGAGTTTAGTCTAAGCCGTCGGATCTATGGATCGGATGGTTGAGATTGAAAGAAAGAGCGGGGTTATGTGAACGGAAGAAAGGGTAAGGTAGGGGATCGGATGGAGAGGAAGGAGAGCCGATGGCCATTGATTTGCAAAGATTGACGACCTAGATTCATTTAAAATATTACATGTCGGGAATGCAGAAAACAAAGGAAAAGGAGTTCGGGAAAGGGTTTTAGGCCTTTAAGCACCTGATTGTAGGGCTTTGGCTACATGAGGTGTGGGATAAAGGAAATAATCCCTTGGGGGCTTAAGAACCTATAGTGTGAAAAGGTGTTTTTAAGGCCGAAAACAAAGGTTTTTAAGCCCAAATAGGGGTTTCAGTAGAGGGAAAAAGGGTTTTTTAAACCAAATAAAGGGAAATATAAGGTTTAAAAGGGGTTTTGGATGATTTAGATGTTAAATGAAGGGGTTTTGAAGGATTTGTGAAGGGAATATGGGTAAAATAGGGAATTTTTTGTGAGAGAGAATAAAAGTGAGATGATGGGAAAATGGAGCCTCATGAGCAGTTTTTTCTTTTGGTAAACAACAGATACCTTAGGAGTAATAATGGAACAGTAGTGAAGATTAACTCAAAGGGTAATAATCATCATAAAAATTTCAAAAGATGACAGGTATTCAAAGGAAACTATCTCTTGAAGGTTAGAAGACAAAGTCTAGCCACCTCTTGGTATAACAAAATTTATAGGTGGCTAACAGCGTCCAATGAGTACTACCACTCAAAATTTTATTAAAACCTTTGGGAGATAAGTTGAAAATACAAGTTGAAAAAGTAGTTTTATTATTTTATTAATTTTTTATTTTTTGACCTTTTCACCCCATGGTTTGTTAGTCATCAGTATTTTTCACTTGTTGGTGATGACTAGTTGTAACAACCAAGTTTTCTAGCAGCTGATCTAAAAAATTGTCAAATTTTCCAGCTGGAAAACACCCATAAACATTTTTTTCCCTCCTACCTTCTCAATCTGCCCATGACAAGATGAAACCTCATTATCAAGCTCTATCTAGCCTCAACCATAGTATCTTGTCCATCAGCTCCAAAGAAAGCAATCCAAATCTGTCCAAAGAAGTATCCTCTAAGTTAGGTATTGGCGCTTTAGGCATTTATCCCTTGGCAAACTATCCTAAAGCCAAAGAAAATCTATTTGATATAGACCAGTCATAACAGACCTTCCCATTCTACAAATAAAGTTGGTTACACCCTTAAGTTGCGCCACTAACAAGCCCTAAAGTCTCAGCAATGCACATGCCCTAGGTCAAACTGATATTAGGTGGTTTTACAGTTTTTCAATGGATATTTCAAGAGCAGAACTGTACCAGCATCCCAGAAGACAGTATTTGGCTCAAAATGAGAAGACAACTGCTTCTCATGTGATTTTGAGCCTGGGATGCTGCTACAGGGTAGAGAGTTGTTTCCAAAGTGAAGGTCTTTGCTACAGGGTAGAGAGTTGTTGTGTTCATATTAGTTTCAACAGGCCTAAAGCTATCCTCAAGACAATGATAAATCATAACCTCTGTCAGCAAAATGTAATGGAGAAACAGTGGTAAGGAGGGTTGAGTGTTTGGTTTAAAATCTGAGATTTTTGTGCCTATGATTGCCCAACATTGACATAGTGAAAGTGGTGTGTTTATATTGATGTCAAAAGGCCTAAAAAACTTCCCTCAAAACAGTGTTAGAAGGTGAAGCAGTTTTTGAAAGGAAAACACAGTGTTCCTAAGTTGAAACAGTGAGCCTAATTTAACAACATGATCATGCATGAATGACTTTTTCATTTTCAAAAGTCTTCTCTGTGTGGAAAAAAATCAAAACCAATTCCTCCTTTGATCCATGAAATAGAATGTAGTCAGTGAAGCTGTTATTTCAATTTGAAGGTGTTTTGTCTAATTGTGTGAGAAATAGTGAATACAAGGAGGGTGTTTTTTATTGGGAGGAGTGTTTTGCCTCTGTCAAAATACAAGGCTGTATTGTTTTTATCAAAACATAAAATATTCTTGTAAAATTACCCAGCTAGAGTAACAATTTGACTGTGTGCTTGTTATTTTGATAACTATTTGTTGATTGGCATACAAAGGGAAACAAGCAGTGATTTGTAAGGAGTAGAGAGTTGATATTAAAGAACCATTTCACACAGCATTTGAGGCATTTCCATTGGTCAAACAGTGACTAACAAAGAGGAAAGAGTTGTGTTTGAGAAAGCATTTCAAAATCCATTTGAGGCAGCTTGGTGTTGCAGAGAGCATTCAAAACAAGATGCCTGCCATGCAGGATAGTAGGAGTGGCTTGCATAAGAGATTTGAGCCTGTTTCCACTGAAGAAGTGAATGCCCACCCATCAGTCTTATTCAATTTCCATGAGGTTGGGTGTTTATATTTTTGTCAAAGAGTGCAAGAGGTGAAGATCTTTTCTCCTATGACACATCTTTACGCTTTGAGGTTTCAAGACAAGCATTTCCAGTTAGTAGGCCTAGACTTCAAATTCTCTCCAAGGTCCATCTCCAAGGCCACTAAAATCCCTTATATTAGGGAGAAGTGGTTTAAACAAAGCCACCTGGACTCAGAAGATTACAAGCCCATTTTGAAGCCTAAGCACAGAGATTCATGTCTTGCCATTTTCCCCTTCTCATATCTTTTGACTAGCTACGCCCCCTCATGAAGATCATCATGAAATACTTCACTTGTGAGGGAAGATTACCCTGAATCTATGCCTGTCACATTCGACTGCTCATGCATTTCAATAGGGAAAAATTGCTAAATATTCCTTTCTTCTTACACAGGAGCATCGAGAAAATGGCCTCCACTGTTCAGAAAAAGCCTCCTTCACAGCAAACAGCCTGCCTCTTCCATCACTCTCTCATCAAAGTCATCATTCTTCATCAGCTTGAAAAGAGGTAGGTCTCTTGGGATACTTTCATCACCCATCCAGATTTCTCCACTGTCCCTCCAGTTCATACATCCCCTACACCTCCTACTCACCATCCCTCGCCTTCTTCTAGCAGACCTATTTCCAAAAAGCTCAAGTTTACCATAGAACAAACAAAGGAGCCCGAAGAAGGAGAAGAGCATGACCTTGATGAGGAAGAAGGACATGAGCAGGAAGAGGAAAGTGATGATGAGCAACTGCAAGGGGATGAAGAAGAAAGTGTTGATGAGCAGCATCACAGTGAGACAGAGCAGCAAGGGCATGAAGGTGCTGAACATGAGTAGCATGAAGGTGATGAACAAGGGCAGCCAAAAGATTCTGAACAGGAGAAACATGAAGGTGATGAATAGGGGCAGCCAAAAGATGCTAAACAGGGGCAGCCACAACATGATACAAAGTAGCTACAACAATACGAGTAGAGGCAGCCTCAAGGTGATGAACAATAGCCTCCTAAAGAGGAACAACAACCTCAAGAAGAAGAGGGTCAGCAAGATAAAAGTTGCATCATAGTAAGGAGGACAGCCCTCAAAGGGAAGTGAAAAAGGACAGCCAAGGGATCCATAAAGAACTCCAAGATAGTGGCAAGAATGAGGGGCAAAGTGACAAGGGTAAAGAGCCCATGGAGCATGTGCTAGCTGCCTCTCCTAGGCAAGGGGCCATGCTCTCTTCTCCGAAAGTCACCAAGCCCTGGACAACAAAGAAAAGGGTGCCTAGAGTTGTAACTCAAAATGTGACTAGGTCCCTCCGAAGCAAGGGAAAACTGCCCAAGAAACCCATGGTCGAATTGCCCAAGAGGAAGAGTACTAGAAGAGCCACCCAAAGCAAAGGGAAGGACAAGGAAGAAAGCAATCATGAACAGGAAAGGGAATTCGACATCATCCAAATCCAAAGTGATGATAGTGATAATGAAGCTTGGATCCTACAAAATATCTTGATCCATAGAGAAAGCCAAATTGATGCCTTTAGGGATGGTCTTCATAGAGCTAGGAACTTCAATCACTTTTTGTAAGTCCAAAACAAGCAAATGAGTGTCCATATGGCTGTATATGAGACACGGGCCATTCGACACAAAAAGAAGGCCTCCAAAGCACAGGTGAGATTGGAAGAACTCATGGGTGAGTTCGAGGAAAGTGAAGGTGAAGATCAGCCTAGGCGAAAGAGGCCAAGAATCATGCTGCTAAAAAAGGCCCTTGAGAAACAAAAAGAAGAAGAAGATGCCCTTCTCCAATCTACCCCTCTCACTGCATTGTTCGAACAAGAGATAGAGAACAATCAGGAAGCATGGCTTGAGAGAGTTAATGATCACTTGGAGAAGAAATTGGAGAAGACAAACAGGGACTTGGACCTTCAACAAAGGATGACCGGGCATTATAAAAAGCTCAATCAGTTTTCCCGGTAGAAGTTGAAGGCTACTAAGGAAAAACTCAAGGAGGCTAAAGGGAAGCACCCAACACAAAAATTGAGGAAATACACCTCAAGACTCCAAATTTTGGCCTCTGCTTCACAACATGTTGCTGAAAACCCTTGAGGGTCATGCTCACCAATTTTGGGCTAAATTCCACATATTTTGGTTTTTTGTCATTTTTGGGTTTTGGGCCAAAACTCATGGGCATCGCCATTTCAGTTTGGGACATCATCAAAGGATGAGAATGGTATCATTGGATGCCATATTTTTAGGGGCACATACTCAGAAATTTTTAGAACAATTGAATATCTTTTTCTCCCCCAAAATGGCGAAAAACACTCGCTTTTTCTACACTCTGCCCCATTTATCAGCAAGGCTTATTTTTTGGGTTTTTACACACAAGCCTATTTTTTGAGGACTTTCGGTGGTCATTTGGGAGAAAAATAAACCTTTTCAGAAATTAGACACTCAGAGCTTTCCAACGAGCTATCATGAGCCTCGTTTCAACATTGGGAAGGCCTCCAAAGGTTGCCGGCAAGTCAGGGGACCTTTTGCTGATGTATGTTTTGAGTATTTTTGTAAAAATTGAACCTTTCAAAATTGACCTTTCCTCATGTGCATTTAACTATTTTTGTACATGATAAGTTATGAAAATTCAATATATTTCCCTTTTTTATCATTGTTTAGATATTTTATTAGATATTTTGTGTCTTGGGCTTTGCAAAGCCTGAAGGACAAAATCAGATATTTTGGATAGGCCAATGAGATTGCAAGTTGAACTAAGAGGTTTTCCTCACTTAGGCCTATATATTCCAAAGGCTTTCATTGTAAACAAGGCTGAACTTGATGAATATAAGAAATATATGGTCATATAAGCTTTGGAAGAAATACTTGTCTCATGCTTTTGGATAGTCTCTTAGATGTTCTTGGATGATGAAAGAGGATTGTTGTTGGATTCCATGACTTGGTAGAATGGTATAGTGTCTCTCTCTCTGTTTTGTTTCCTAGTTTTTTATTCATAAATCCATGTTCTTGCTTGCTATAGGACAGTAGAGAAAAAATTTGAGACATGCCCTTGGAGGCACCTCAAATTTCATGTTTCTTCATAGCTTCATTGTTGTCTTCATTCTTAGTCACATTAAAAAATTCTTGATTGCTCTTTAATAACTTAAGAATATTGTTTTATTGTTTCATTCATGGTTTTATGCATGTTAAGTATGATTTATGGTATGCCCTGCTTACTCATGGCTAGCCATAGCTCCATCTATGAAACTTCTCTTTGACTGATTAGATTGTCATTTGTTGAACCAAGGAGGTCTTGTTCTGATCTTGCCCTTTGCCTAAGACTATGAAATCTTGTTTTCAAAGTTCTCAATAGCTTGAAGTACTATGTTTAGGCATTCCGACATAGTAATTTGAGTTGTTTTTCTGTCTTAAGTGTATCTCCCCAAAGTCTGATAGCCATTTCCTAAAGTTAGAGAGTTATATATCTCTATGCATGGCTTGAATGTTTATTTCTATGCATTGATTAGCTTAAAGTTACTATTTTCATGATTAATGGTTTTCCCTACCATGTTTATGTCATCTATTAAACTATTTGTGCTTGAAATCCTTTGTTATTTACAAACTTGATGTCCATCTTACTCCATTTTGCCCAAAGATCCATTCTACCTCAAATCAAATCGTCCCTTCAAAAACCTTGTATCACCATCTGAAAGCTTTCTTGACCTTTTTGAACCCATAGACTAGTTGATCTGACATCCTTTCACCTATCTTATGTCTTTGATCATTTCATCCCTCACAACCTAAAAACCAAAACCAAAAACCTACTTCATAACTAGCCTAAAATTAGAACACAGTAAGCAAACACACAGATATCCCTTACACAAATAGAGAGAGCCCTCTCCGAGTCTAGGAAGGCTAGGTCCTTGGGATCCAAAGACTGTTTTGATGTTACACTGTCATTTGGCTTGCCAATCAGCCAAATCACAGGACCCTAACATGGTTCACATCATCGTCTTGAATTGTATTGGTTCTTATAAATTTTATTTTGGTTGTCCACTTTTCTTAGGAGTCCCATTTTAGACCTAAAAATTTCTCTAATTACCAACTCTGGTGTGCTCATCCTATATGGTGCCTTTTTTGTTGGTATTGCGCCTAATACAAACTCAACAGAGAAGTCCATTTACCTATGAGGTGGACACTCTAAAATCTTTGTCGGAAACACATCCTAAAACTACTGTGAAACCAAGTACCTACTCAAGACATCCACATCCTCAACTTCCTTACCTTTATCACTAGAAATATGCACTGCAAATAACACACACTCTTTCCTGTGACTACAATTTTCCTGCATAGTTGGCACCATTCCAACTGATGTTTCCTTCTTCTTACCCTATAAGAATATTTTTTCTCCACTAGCATCCAAGCATTAAATACAATTTTCATAAAAATCTACCATGGTCCTATGAAGATACAACTAATCCATACCCAACAACATATTTTATGATCCCAACCGAAGTACATTCAAATGCGTTAATGTAGAAATGTCATTTACTTCAAATGCAAATGCAAAATCTCTTACCTAGTGATGAACTCTCTTTTTCGTACCAGAAGCCAAGTGCACTAACCAATATTTTTCAAGCAGTCCTTTATTTAAACCACACTTATCCACTAGGTATATATTAACATAACTATAATTAGATCTAGGGCCAATAAAAATAGAAGAAAAAAAATCACAAAGCTTACCATCCATCTCAATAATAGACACCTTGTGATTTTCCTGCTTTTTATACAACACTGCATAAATCCAAGGAATATTATGTCCAACATCCCCCACTATATATGCCTCCTCAGAAATTTTTATCTGTGTTCAACCACCCTGATGTTGTGGAAAATCTCTCCTATGATTCTCCCCTCCACAATTTTAACACACCAAAGGCTTCCTACCACCACCCTTATTCTTCTCCTCAAACTGAAATCCGTGTCCTTTATCATATGCGTTTAACTTCTTAGGAAATATTTCATTTTCTTTGTTACCTGTGTCATCGAGTCTTGTTTTCTTCTTATCCCATTTTCCTTTATTCGTCCCATTACCTTTCCAATATTTATTAGTTTCAGATATGCACTTTGATTTCTCATAACAATGATTTAACTTTCTCATGGCTTCTTCCAATGATCTATTCTCATCAAACTCAATCCTCTCCTTTAATGCTACTGAAAACCTAGTGATGAATCTCTGAATTTTTTCCTTCTCCTCCTTGAGATAAGGCACATGTTCAATAACTCCAAAAATCTACTACTATACTTCTCATCGATCATAGATCCCATTTTTAGCTCATAAAATTATTTCTCCCTATAATCATAGTATCTCTCTGATAAATACTTTTTCTTGAACAGTATCTTGAACTCACTCTAAGTGAAATCCTCTTCATGAATAACTCTAACATTCTTTGCATATTCCCACTAGATATATGCTTTACCTTTAAGACTGAATGTAGCAATTATGGCCTTCATGTTCATTGAGTAATCATGCAATCTAAAGAATGTAATCATTCCAAGAAACTGTGCTTCAACATCCTGTGACTTCTTCATCACTCTGTCAAATGCAAGTTCCTTTAATTTCTTGAACTCATCCAGAAAATATCCCTTGTCACTCCTCCTATAAGGATGATGATGATGATGACCATGAAATGTGTCTGAATCAAAACTATAGTAAATCCCATGTCCATTGCTTCGTCTATCAGGTGTATCCAATAATATACCTTCTCAGACCATGTCATATTTATCCAACCTGTGCCCAATATGATACCTACTACCATATGCTCCATTAGTCATATCCTGCTCTCCATGACTAATATTAAGTTGTCCTTAACTTTGCAAGTCTAACAAGCTATGGAGGATCATCACTTTGACTTCTACTTGCTTCTCCCATTTCTAAGTGATTCTTTCATTATATGCTTTAAAACTTATTATTTCTTCCTTCAAAATTCTCAATGTGTCTGCTATGTCAGAATATTTACCAATACCATGTTGCTGATATGATCCATAGTGATAATCTTGTGAATTGTATTCTAGCATCTTGTTGGTCATCTTTGTTCTTCTCTTCATACAATGTATATCATGTTGGCTAAACTAAATAATAAACAAACCAACATAGCTCAATTTAGTTCAGGGATAGATATCTTGTCTGCAAGATCAACCTAATTAGTACAATATATTTATAATCATAGTCATCACAGTATCTAGAAACCATCTAAATCATAATCCATTTTCCACGCTTGATGCCACAACTACAACACCAACGAGACACAATTCATGCATAACAACATGGGCATGACACACATGCATATATAATACATACAAACACTAACCTGCCTTCGTGATGAACACATTCCAACAACATCACCATTAACCTTTGGATGACATCATAATGACAACCATGATGACCACCATGAATACACACCAACCACATAGACCACAAGCATAAGGACACTTATGACAAAGTGCACTAGGCTAAACATGTGACAAAGTTTTATCATGATATGATTCAACTACCCATCTATCGTTAAGGAAATGGAACTGACATGAGAGAACCAATCTGACCTCCCTCGGAAGCTACATAGCCTTTAGGAGTGAACCAACCTCGTCAACTATTCAACCCCTGAGAGAACGTTCTCTTTCACTACTCTAGAGCCTCAACCACTCCCATGACAAGGCATCCATGTGAACAGGACCCTCCAATCACTCACACAACATGGTATCCATGCAATTGTGGAATTTTTTAGGAATTTTTGTGCCAATGACCCTAAATTATGAGCCATATTTTTCAAGTCCAGGACTCAAGCCACTACCCATAAGGTCACGAAACTTCCAAAAATGAAAAATAAAATTGAAACAAGGATTCTAATGTAGTCACTTGAACAAGGACTTGATCTAACCCCTACTAGCCATGAGATTCATTCCGTCAAACATATCATGAACACATAATCTACAAGTCATAAAAACATATTTGAACATAGGGACCTTGTACTTGTCTCAAAATCATCAAGGATGACTAATTTCTCCTACCAATAGCTGCAATGTTATATATTAGGTCATTTATTCATTAAAATTTCATATGCTAACTGAAGCATGATGAGAGACATACATCAAAACTATCATAAAACATGCTTATAGCCAGCAAATATCCATAGATATATCAATGAGGATACAATCATTAAATCCCTATAATGATAAGAAAATTTACTCATGGAAATACCAAGCAAAAAGGGCTATTATTAACATAAGAAAATCCAACCAAATCAGGGACTTCCACGTACCACTCGACCATATATTGGGATGAACCAAATCTCTCTTTCATTCAATCACCCCCATGCCATATTTCAAGCATGAATGTGGCATATCATGAAACAAACCAAGAAAAACCAAACGAAGGATTTAAAAGGCCAAAACAACCAGGAAAAAATGGAAAGACCCCCACAACATCATGTATATATAAGTAATTGAAAGGCTAAGAAAATACACTTTTAATCAAGGTAATCCTCCATGTCTATGACAAATCATATCCAAGAAACCACATGGATTTTCCACGCATGCCAAAGCTAGAAAGTAAAACATACATGTAACTTTGTACCTGTAAGTAAAACCCATTGTAGTTGTTGATCCCCATGCCTTCTTTTGATTTCCTACTCTTGCTTTATCTTCTTGCTCCAAATCCCAAGTATTCCACACTCCTCCAAGATCGCTCCAAGAAAATTCTAAGTGTCCAATTTTATGAGAGAGAGAACAAAATGAGAGCTCCAAAATTGTACTGAAAAAAATCTAAAACATGATCCTTAGAAGCCTTTTTATCAATGAGGCCTCTATTTTATTCAATTTCCATTATTTTTCCTTCATTTTCCTACTCACATGCAACATGTTACCTTTCACCTTCCTTTTCTCCTATTTTCCATTATTTTCATAAACAAAATGTCAATAAAGTCCTCATGCTTTTCCTAAGCCTTTTCTAATCTCCATAGCCATTAAGTAATCATAATTAATCCCCATCCATATGTTTTTCCCATCAGTCATATTCGAATATGTTTCCCATGACCTTGGTTATTATTTTTCGTTTATTAACTTTATTACATGAATTTTTAACCAAGGTTGTTACATGATCACATCTTTGTTTACATGAATATTTTTGAAACTTTACTAGCTTCCAGAGATTTATGGTATCATCATTAGCTTCACCAGCAAATCATAGGTTATGATCATGTGCTATACCTTTGTTCACACTGTCACAAATATCGTCATTTATTTCAAGATTGCTCACTTCTATAGAAGGATGCTCCATTGGACTAGATGATGGTAAGAATAGATGCCAAGTGTTTTTAAATGGTGGCACCACGTCAAAGAAACCAAAAATAACCAAAAGCATAGATAGCCAAAAAAGATACCTATTTTATAAAACGTTATGTGACCCTTAATAATGACCAATAAATTCCTTAGGAAATAGTACTGTAAATCACAACTCATAAAACTAAAATCATCAAAAAATAGTCAAGAAAGCAAGGAAGATGACAATCAAGTAATATATGAAGCCCCCTAGAAGGAACCCTATATGATGCAGAAAAAATGGATGTGGATGAGGCCACTCTAGAATTTATGCTTGAATAACTAAAAGGCAAGGATCTGCTGATCATTCCAGAGCATCAGGTTCAAGAACTCCAACAATCCTATCTAAATATTTTTTATCGTAATGATGTGGCTCCTCAAAAAATGATTACATTGATACATGTCATTCAAATCCATAACTTTAAGGAGTCCACAAATCCACAGATGTAAATTAAAAAGAAAGGGAAGGAAAATAAAGAAGTATCTCTTAAAAGACGCGAGGAATATGGTTGCTAACAAAAAATAAGTGATTCTCATGATGTATATATTTCCTCACTTCCCTCATCCTTCTCAATGATGCTAATCATCTGTAATGTTAGAGGCCTCAAATGCAAATACAAGTAGAGGCTCCTTCAAGATTAACTACACAAGGAAAATCCAACCATTGCATCGGTTCAAGAAACCAAATTTTGAAGTGAACGTCTAAATGAAATTACCCTCAAATTCTAGAAATGTTATGAATTTGTTGCTTTATAACCTTTTTGCTAATCAGACAAACTAAACATCATATGGAATTTGACTAAATTTGCAATATTAAACTTGGGATTTACTCCTCATATTATTTCTAGCCATTTTCAACTTACAAGCTCAATTGTTATTAGAATAATTTCCATTGTTTATGTACTAAATATTACTAATTACAAAGCATGATTTCTTCATAACCTAGATCACATACACTCCTTAGTCCTAGACGTGGTTTGGGTGATTGATGGTGACTCGAAGTTGATCAAGTCTCTATAAGAAAAGAAAGGAGATATTATAATGTTGGACTCTAACCCTGAAATTTTGCACGATTTAATCACTAAAGTTCAACTTACAGATGTTGGTACCTCCAATGGCTTATTGACATGGATAATAGAGGTGGGTTTCAGTACATTGATTCAATTCTCAAACATGTTCTTGCTTCTAAACAATTTGGGTAAAGGGACACTTTTGCTGAAACGACCATTCTATTATGTTGTGCATCTGATCACTGGCTAGTTTTCCTTTAGGTATATGTAAGTGATAGCCCCAATATTAGACCACTTTTCTTCAAAATATTCTAGCTTAAATATCCCTCTTTCCCAGACAAAGCCAATCGGTGGTGGAAAGGAGCAACTACTCCATCATGCTGAATCATGTTTTAGTTTCAAGAAAATCTCAAATTATTAAAATCCAATATAATAAATGGAATAAATATGAATTTGGAAACATTCATCGAGAAAAAATGGATCAAATCATTCTATAGGGCCTCACAAAGAATCTAGTTTAATTTCAAGGCTTGATTGTATCCCATCTCAAGGAGCATCACATCTAAGAGGAAATCCTCTATTGGAAAATATCCTAGGTCATGTGGCTTAATGGGGGGTAAAAAGAAACCTTTTTATTCCAAAAATTTGTGACCAAACACTTGCACCATAAAAAAATTCATATATTCAAAACAATAAATTCAAAGTCTCATTGATCATGAGGATATAGAGAGGAACTAACTTGTCTCTACTAATACTTGCTTTCCAAACACCATGATTATATATGTTAGGTTCCTATAATACTAGTGTATCCAATTATTTTTATTGTTATTTTATTCCCTTATTGTTATTGATGTGCCCATGTAGTACCCATATTTTTACTATTGTTGCCCATAGAAGCCCACTATTATTATTGTTTTGTCCTTACATTATTATTGTTATGTCCGCTTTGATTATATTGTGACCCCTTAGACTCTTATATATATAAAAGAGGTTTTTTCATTCGAATAATCCAAGAATTTTTCATTTATGTAATGTAAAGTACATTTCCCCCTCGATGAATACATTTTTTAATTCATTGTTATACTATTTCTATGGTTTTGTGAGATGGTTGCATAACATTTGGTTTAAGAGTTTGGGATTCTAGGGTTTCGCTTCTTCAAACATGTCATATAGGAATTTTTGCTATAAATTTTTTTTATGAGGAATCAAAACATGGAATTTTTATCACTTGGAGCGAAAATCATTATGAATGTCATGTAAAAATTTTAGATATTGTTTCGCTATATTTTTGGAGATATGATCTGGGGAAGTTAGGGTTTTTGCAGGCTCCAAAAATTAGTCTCAAATTGGTGACCTAGGAAAAATCATCATAAATTTCATTTAAGCGATCAAATTTAATTCTGTAAAAAGCAGTTGAAAGTGCACAAACTGTAAATTTTGGAATAGAAATTTTAGGGCCAAAGGTCGAAACAATGATACGTGGAACTCTGTACAAGTTCGCTCTACTAAACTAGTCTAGAATCAGGTCATTGTTGGATATTGGGCATAACTCTTTCTTGAAGACTCCACTATTTGTCTAACTTGTGGGGTTGGAAGGAATACTCATAGGGCTTCTACAAGATGAAATTTCAGACCTTGGAGGTCCAAAATTATATAGATACAAAAGATTCAATATCGAGCTCCTACAAAGAAAGAAAAAGGTATGTATTTTTTAAAATTTACCTAAGTTTTGGTTGAAAATTAAGTTTGAATTGATTCAAGGGGATTAATGAAGAATGGATATCAATATTTTGTTATAAAATTCCTCTAAAAAAATTAATTCTACACCCATTAAGCCCTCAAAAATATCTACTATTATGCATGAAGAGGAAGAATTGCAACATGACATATCAAAGCTACCGGACCAAGTACAAAAAATTTATCTCTCCCAAAGAGAAACCAAAGATGATATGGATGGATTAAAGGTGACATGTATGGCTTGAAAGAAAAGAAAAATGTGAAGTGAATGGTTTAAAAGAAGACATGGAAGGTTTGAATGAAGGTTTAACAAAGTTACTACAAGAAAGGCTTCCTAATGGCAAAAAAGTATTCCATGAAAATCACGAGGAGAAAAAAAAAGAACATGAATGATGATGTTAGAGAATCAAATGTTGCATTTAATACCCACCATATTCCAATGATAGATATGAGGAATTTTGATGGCAAGGATCCCATAACATGGATACTATAGATGGAGAAATTATTTTGATCTACATAATGGAAAAACACACAAAAGGTACACATTAAAAATTTATATTTAGAACCCAATTAGTTTGTATGGTATTTATGACTTTGATCCTGTAAACAAATTTTCACTTGGTCAGTTTTTATTGAGAAAATGATAGCACGTTATGAGGATGCAAAGAGAAACACCTTCCTCATCCAATTGATAAATTTCAAATAAAAGGGTTCAATGGTGGAACACATTGACGACTTCCAAAAATTGAATATAAGGGTAAATGATATTCCATAGGATCATATAATTGATGTATTCATAGGGACTTTAAAGGATAACATCCAACATGAGGTTTTCCTTTGGAAACCTGATTCATTGGAGAAGGAATTCAAGTTGGCAAGAAAAATTAAAAGCAAAATTATGGCGACAAGGAATCCTACCACTCACAATATAAATATGGAAGTGTTTCGACTTCTAGCCTTGAAAAATATACAAGGTTGACACTACAAGAATTGGAATTAAAAAAAAAGGTTTTTTCATATTCGTGATAGAAAATACGCTAAAGGTCATAAGTGTGTTAAGAAGAAATTATTTTACATATGTTGTGAAGAGGAGGAAGTAAAGGAACAAGAAAATTCAAAAGATGAGGATATACACTAGGAACCAACCCTAGAGAAATATGAATTGGATCCGACCATATATTGTATCCACTAGAAGGAATTAACACTCCTCAAAATCTCAAGATAGAAGGACACATTAAGAAGAAAAATGTAATAATGCTGACTGATTCGGGTAGTAACCATAATTTTACTCATTGTAAGATAGTCAAGAAATTGAATTGATTCCGATATCCAACACCAGAATGTCAAGTGATGGTGCAAATGGAGGAACTCTAAATTTCTATGGAAAGTTCCATAACATAAATCTAACCACAGGGGAATGTGTATTGAATAGTCCAATTCTTTCCATTCAAATGGGTGGTGTTGATGTTGTACTAGGAGTCAAATAGTTACAATATTTGTGTACAATATCCTTTAATTTTCAAGAAATTTTCTTTAAAAAAAAATTGGGGAGGAAAGGAAGTTTAACTAAGGGATATCACAGGGAAACCAAGATGCATTATTTCACAATTATGCTCACTAGAGGTTCAAACATTGAAATCATCTATTTCTCGAGATCTCCAAAAAGCCTTGGACAATCATTTCAAGCTATTTGAGAATCCCAAAGGCCTCCCACCCATTATTGATTACGATCATGCTATTCATTTGTTTCAAGGAAGTGTTCCTCCAAAAATCAAGCCTTACAGATATCCCTATGACCAAAAGAGTGAAATTCAATATATGGTTGCAGAAATGTTAGAGGAAAGTATAATTCAAAATAGTAAAAGTTATTTCTCTTCTCCATCAGTATTAGTGCACAATAATTATGGATCATGGTGCATGTGTCAGGAGTATAGGGAGCTCAATAATCTCACCATTAAATATAATTTTTCCATTCTTGTCATTGATTAATTATTAGATGAATTACATGGAGAAATTTATTTCACCAATTTGGACATTCATTCAAGATATCATCAAATTAGAATGAAGACTAAAGATATTCTGAAAAAAAAAAAAAACATTTATAACTCATGAGGGTCATTATGAATTTTTGGTCATACCTTTTTGCGTTACCAATGCACCTTCTACATTTTAAGATTTGGTGAATTACATTTTCAAACTCTTCCTTAAAATATTTTTATTAGTAGTTTTTATAATACACTATTCTACAGTAAGTCTTGGATGGATCATATTTAACATGTTGACATGGTGCTCAAACTATTGGAGGAGAGATAATTATATGCAAAAACCTCCAAATATTTCTTTGGAGTACAGGAGATGGAATAACTGGATCATATTTTATCTCATGAGGGTGTTAATGTAGACCCTAAGAAAAATAAATCCATTAAGGAATGGAAAATCCCCACAACCATAAAGAATATGCGAGGATTTCATGGGATGAAAGGGTATTATCGCAAGTTTGTTAGGAATTATCGGTTAATAGCAGTACCTATAACAACATTACTAAATAAAGATGCAGTTTCTTAGACTCCAGAAGCAAGTAAGGCCTTTGAACATCTTAAGAAGAAATGTGCCAAGCATGAGTCTTAGCTAGACCAGACTTCATAAAAACCTTGATTGTGGAATGTGATGCCTCAGGAAATGGAATTGGTGCCATTTAAATTGAGAATTTAATATGAACTGACTGGTATGACACGGAGTGTGAAAAGGTGTTAGAAGGAATAACAATGGGAACATGCAAGAAGGAAGACCCATTACTTTTGAAATTATCCCAATCAAAGGAAATTATTTAAACAAATATATTTATAAGGAGATGTTGGAAATACTACATGCACTAAAGCAATGGCGACCTTACCTAATGGTAAGACACTTCAACGTAAAGATAGATAATGATAGTCTTAAATACTTTTTGGAAAAAATATTATCTTAAGAATAGTAGCAAAAATGGGTCACAAAGAAGTTGGGTTATGACTTTGAAATAGTCTACAAAAAAGGAAAGAAAAATGTTGTTACAGATGCAATCTCAAGAAAGGATGCGGATGTGGAATCATTTCTTTGTGAAATTTTTTTTATCTAACCAGATTGGATATCCAAAGCAAGGAATGAATGGAATAATGATGAAGAAGTGTGGACACTCATTCAAAATTTGCAGCAATATCCTAGTACATCTGGTACATTTAGCTGGAAAATTGATTCATTGTGGTACAAAGATTGCTTATATATTTGTAAGAATTCCCAACTAAAAGAAAATATTATTTTGGAATTTCACACCACTCCCTTAGGATGGAATTCAACATTTTTAAAAAATTACCACATTGATAAGAAGGAATTTGTTTTGGATGGCCTTAAATATGATATTCAAAACTTTGTATCATAGCTCATTTTGCATAGAATGGGATTTGCAAAGATTTGTATTTTTAAAGATTGGCTAAGGCACACCATGGGGCCGACTCAAGCTCAACAAATTCCATTGGTAGTATTGTGAGATATTGAAGGAATATTTATAGAGTTGCAGGAAAAAATTTATGTCCCAGGAAATTATCTTTGAGAATTGGATAAATAATGGATATAGGACACAAACATGGATGAATTTTATCAACTTGCATGGAAAGTGGACTGTTTGGAAGCAAGTACAATGATGTTAAGAAAATATCAAGGCATGCTTTGTGAGAAGATATCTGAGCTTGAAGAAAGGATAATTTTTGAAGAAGTGAAGCATTGTGCTATGGATCTCACTATGGTTGAACCAAACTTGCAGGATGTTGTAGATGTACAAACCAAAGAGAAAGAATTTTAGGTGTTTGAACTAGCACAAGTTAAACCAAATTCTTGTACATTACATACATCAACAAACGAAGTAACTCACTTGGAGAGATCTCATGAGGATGTAAGTATTACTATGAGTTGTGTTTCATTGGATATTTTGGAGGATGGGCCATATGCTAAGATGGGAAAATCAAGTATTTTCTTGTCGAAGCGATGGGAAAACATTCCTCGGGAAACAATAATGAGACCTTGTGCATTGGAGGAGCAAGGAGAATTTGTTGTCGTGGGACGTTTCGAGGCAATTTTTGACCTTATGATAGAAGGGGAAAATGCCTAGTTCAAGGGTGGAAAATGATAAGCTTTGATATTGATGATTCATGCTCATCCATATGGAAAATTGGCCAAGTGCCCAACATGAGTCATTCAAAAAATGGAGGAGGGGCACACTATTATGATACTTGGGTAGACTTCTTGATAACTAGAACTAAGAGGCAATATTGGTGGACCTTTAGTGGGGGTGACAATAGTGAAGGAAGGACCTGTGAAAACATATTAACATAGAAGTTACCGAGCAAAGTAACCTAGATGATGGACAAGGATGAGATAACTATAGTTGTGCTGAGTCTACTAGAGTGGACATATGGGCAGTTGAAGTCATGGAAATCGAGATGGGTGCATATCAAACATTATGTAGGAGCAATTATGGAGATGCCACTTATGGGCATCAAGGGGAAGTGCCAAGGCAAGGATGTGGGAAGGATGGATTTACTAGTGAGACATGGAGATATTTTGCAAATAGATCGATGGGGATTTTGTTCAAATTTTTACAACAAGGAAAATATTGTTTTATGATAATGCTATGAGGACATTGATATGAATTGGAGGATAGAGACAACTTGCGATGAAATTTGTGGCCAAGACAAGTGTGTTTTCCAAATTATTGGATGAATATGATGTATAGGAGTTCATGATGAATTAGAGATAGTTACAAATATTGGAGACTTCATATTATACTGGTGTTGGAGTGTCTAGTTCATTGAGGAGCTGAGATTGGGATGTCACTTGACTTTGATGCAGTATGGGATGCATAACTTAGGCACATTATGGGGTGTATTCATGAAGAGTGAATTGATGAATATGGTAGCGGCATGACACTTTGGAGTTGGATGGAGTTAGAGCGATGGAGATGCCTTAGTGAGGAACAATTAGGCATGGGTTGAGTCAATGAGACTTAATCACTTTTGATAGAAATGATGGTTGATTGGTTTTGACAATGGGAAGCACATGGATGGATGATGAGGCAAGGTTAGACTTTCCCCTTCAACAAGTTTGATAAATGAGATAGAGGTTGCTTCATGGACCTAGATATGACACATTGAG
This sequence comes from Pinus albicaulis, assembly GCA_034641835.2. Taxonomy (NCBI): domain Eukaryota; kingdom Viridiplantae; phylum Streptophyta; class Pinopsida; order Pinales; family Pinaceae; genus Pinus; species Pinus albicaulis. Next base: position 1,349,699,506 of record CM076570.1, on the reverse strand, counting down.
CATTGGATTAATTCGAGGAGATTACCCTCTCACACATGGATGATGATGCTTGTATGGATGTGGTTGATTTGGAACATGACCGCAGAAATCAAATGTATGTTAGAATCATGGAAAACATATTACATCTAGGATGGAGACTACTTCATGGACCTAGATATGGTTTATTTTACGTTTGGATGGAGATGGGAGATTTCTTGATTGAGTAGAGGATGTGATAGTATGATGGAGAAATGACTAACGAAGGCATGAGTATGTGCATTCTCAATATTTGGATGCAATGGTTGGATTAGCTACCCAACTAGTTCGATTCATGGGGGTTGACAGTGTGCAATGATGTGTTTGAGTTATGTTGGATTACCATAGAAGCAATTCACATGATGACGACTCATAGTGGGATCGAAATGATATATATTGCAGTGATAACATGTAGCTTGAGTTGGAGGGGTCTACCTTCCGGGATCAAGCAATATGGAGGATTGCGACTGATGTAGTGGATGACCATGGATCAAAGAGACTTACCGATATATGGAGATATGATTCTTGATATAGTTTTGTGCAATGATAGAGTTTAGGTGGGAAGCATGGAAATTTTGGATATTGGAGCTAGTGACACCTTGCGATGTATGATGGAGTTTTCGAGGATGATAACCTTATTTATAGTAGGGGAGTATGTCAGGCCCATGAGTTGGACTGATGTGTGAGTGAGTTGTAGTGGGCACACAAATGTGCGACGAGTGTCCGTATTCACCAACATGGGTAGTGTGATGACTTGGTGCAACATCTATAGATGTCTAATGGTGGTGAGCGTGCATAACAAGTGCATCGTATTAGTGGTATCCCACCCATTGGAAAGTCATAGCGGGCATGATGGGTGAGTTGGCGAGTTAGGCGAGAGTGTGCTTGGTTACCCGTGTTGGCTACCCAGGTGGACACATGCCCGAGACGAGTGACATGACCCAATTAAACCTTCATGAGGAGTTGGGAGAGCAGGTAGCATGAGCACACCCATAAAAAGTGAACTAAAATGATGGTGAAGTGTATTACAGTTGGGCCAATGCATTTCAATGTGTAGGCTGAGATGAAAGAGGTGACCGGGCTGACCCTTGAGATGGTCGAAGGGAGATGACTCTTGGTTGAACTAGGGTCCATGCCACCCATATATGTAAAGGTGGAGTGTGGAACTTAGATCATCAACAAAATTTCTCTGAAGTATATCGTAAAGATAGAAGGGTCGAGAAAGGGGATATAAGGAGGAAGAACAACAATGGAAAAGGACAAGCAAGTCAGGTTGCAAGCAGGCGTGTCAGATGGAACATGCAGGTTGGATCACGCAAATATTTGTATCGTTCAAGTGGGTTTCAATGTGCAGAAAAGGTCATAGAACTACGTGAATTTTTTAGGATGGGCCGCAGCATGCAGACATGGTCACATAAGTACACATTACGTGAAGACATCTCAACTTATAACACGTTACATCCAACTCAAGTCAATCAGTGACCCGAATCATGGAGAACTGCAAGAAGTGACCCAATACATGCAGAAAGTATTGAGTAGGTCAGTTGATATGTGGGAGCGTGAATAACATATTGTGAAGTGACAAATCTTGTGTTTTTCGATATTAATAGTGTGGGAAGGTGGTAGTAGTGGGTTGTATGACTATGGCATGCATTTCTTTTAGTATGAGTGATAATTCAGTTGCTTGCATGACTTATGTAAACTTTTATTTTGTAGAATTATACTTGTATAATATTTATAAGTACTATTGGGAATACATGACAGGAGTTGCACCTCCCTTCCTGAATGTTCATACTTGGTGCTATTGATGTTTATGGAGTATAGCTATTAAAATATAATTGAATTTATTTAAACTACATTATTGAAGAAAGTAAACACTTGATGAAAAATTGGCTAACTGTTAGTGATAGGTGTAGTCCATGAACCGTAGTAGTAAGAAAATGAAAAGGGTGGTTGGTGGCACAAACAACCCACAAATGGAAATGAAGTCACCAATAGTGTGGGGATGTGACAGATGCATAACAATATATTAGCTACTATTAGGTTAACTACACAATCTGTCCATCACCTAGTTCATTTTGAGCAGAATGAAGCCCTGACCAGACCAATTTAACTTGAAGAATTAAAGGAATCAATTATGCGCATTCCTAGACTGGATGGATTCACTGTGAAAAATTTTCAAGATTATTGGCCCCTTCCCAAGCATGAAATCCATGATCTAGTGGAGAAACCAGGGGATTCTTATTCCATGGCCCCGACTTGAAATGCCCCATTTCTCACTCTCATTTTGAAATTGGAAAAATTAAATGATCCCTCTAGTTTTAGGTCCATAGTTTTGTGTAATTTCCTCTATTAAGTCATCGCAAATCATCTCAAGATAATGCTCCCTACCTTAATCTCACTAGTTAAAATCAATTATGTTGAAGGAGGGCATATTTTAGATGGAATTGTGGTCATCCATGAAGTAATCCATTCTCTACAAAAAAAAAAAAACCAAGAAACTAAGTATGTTAATGAATATCGATATTTCAAAATATTTTGACAAGTTGTGTTTGACTTATCTTTATCAAGTTCTTCAATACTTTGGTTTCTCTTAGGACTAGTTAAAATTAGTGGGATCCCTTGTAGCTTCTCCTTTTTTTCTATATTATTCTTAATGGAACTCCCACTTACATGTTTTCCTCTCCCATGGCATCTAGCAAGGGGACACACTTTCCCCTTTCTTATTTATCTTAGGAGTTAAATCCCTCAATCGAATAATCTCTCAATCCATCCATCAAGGCTCCCTTAAAGGTCTTCGTATCCTATGAGATGATTTTCCCATTTCCCACCAATAATTTTTTTACTATACCCTCCTTATGTGAACCCCCACCATCAGAGAATCCAATTCCCTAAAAAATAATCAAATAATTATCGTTAGCTGCTAAGACCACCATAAACTTGACTATGTCAAAAATATTATTCTTCAACACCCCCATAATAGTCCAAATACATATATTGTTGGGAAAAATACTGAGAGGGGGGGGTGAATCAGTATTTACTTCATAATCAAATCTTTTTACTTTTTCATTCCTTAAAACCCATACGCTACTTTCCTTCAGTAAACTAGCGTATATACGCGGATCCCCTTTATGAAACTAGCGTATACACAGAGATTTAGATCTGTCATTAAATCTTCACTTATATTATTCCATCATTCATTCTTCAGATGTTCAATAAACAGTAAACATGTGCAGTAAGAACAGAATAAACCATCACATAAAGAATCACATATGAACACCAGGATTTTTAGGTGGAAACCCAAATCGGGAGAAAACCACCGCTGCAGTTGCTCAGCCTTCAATATTTTATTATAGAGAAAACATCTTACAACATATGTGCTGGCGCAGACTTGACCAGCACGCAGGCACCCACCTGCGCTCGTTTACCAACCTCTCCTGGAAGGGAGCTCCAACCCCCTGACTCGTTTACCAGCCTCTCCCGGAAGGGAGCTACGACCCCCCGATCTCGTTTACCAGCCTCACCTGGAAGGGAGCTACAACCCCCTGACTGAAGGCTACAACCCTCAGCACCACCTTGGACCACGTTTCATCAATTTTCACACTGGATCCAACCAACCTCAACAGAACACAATTTGCAGGCCACCTTTCATCATATTTTCATACTGGACCCTTTCCATATTTTTAAGCACAAACATACATCACCAACAGATACATATCAACACAGATCAGATAGCAGAAACACAGCAGAACAGATCAGATATTTCATACCCCTTGCTTCAGCAAACCCTAGTTTGCATACGCGCTTTCCCTTTACTGATGTTGCGTATATACGCGCTTCCGTCCACACAAACCAGCGTATACCTCAGTGTATATTTTATTGCACATACGCGCTTTCTCTTCGCTGAAGCCGCGTATATACGCGCTTCCTCCGCGGCGAAGTAGCGTATAGATCTTCAATCATTACAAAGCAGCATACTTCATCAGATCAGATATTTAGTTCAGATCTACCCTTTTGCTTCAGACAGATGTTCGCCTAGATGCTCGCCTCATCACAGATCTAAGCCTTCCATAATCAGATCTAGCAAATACAAGAGCAATTCAGATCTAGATCCCCTTCTTCATCATTGGTGCATCATACATTCAGATTTATCATTCAAGTGTAACCCTTTTCATTCAGATATACTTCAGAGAGAAGTATTCATTCAAGCTCAGACATCTTGCACCCACACTCATGATTTGCACAACGAATTTCTTCTCCTTATATAGGTTTATCCTTTTCAATACCATGAGCCCCTTTTTCAATACCATGGGCCAAAACAATACCATGAGCCCAAAACTACCTGGACGAGGTTAATTAGGCGGATCATTACCCAATACAATGGGTCAATACCATGGTGGTTACCCTTGGTTTTGCACTTTTTGAGCGCTTTAGCCCATACGCGACTTGGGACGTTATTTTCCGCGTGCATACGCGACTTCCCATAGGCCAATCCGCGTATACCAAGAGACATACTCTTTTTCATCATACTTTGAGTACATTCTGAAATCCTTTCTTCATAGCCTTCTGTACACACTGTAGAAACATCATATTGTCTTCATTAGGAACGCATTCTCTTAAGCACAACTTCATCAAGTAAGTTGTCATCATCTTCATCAAGTGGGTTGCCTTTCAAGGACAACACTTAGCATCATATTGTCAACAAACATCATATCACATCATATTTACATCATTTACTAAGTCCATCAAGTCGAGCATAACTTCATCAGGTGGATTGCCATCAAGGACAACACATGTCAACAGTCAAATGTCTTCATCTTCATTTAGTGGGTTGCCATCAAAGACAACACTCTGCATCATATTTCCAACAATCTCCCCCTTTGAACTTGATGGCAACCACGATGGTGTTTGGTTACCACAGCAGATAGATATCATGTCACTCTCCCAAATATGTCACATCATTATCTTCTCTTTATTCAAACACCATGTCACTCTCCCCCTTTGACATCAAGGGCAAAGGGCGGATCAAAAGCCAACATTCTCCCCTTTTTCTCCTCATGTGGAAGAAACATTCTGCAGATCTGATATGTGCTGAAGTGGCCAAGCTCCCCCTAAGTTCATGCTGAATCTTCAAACATATTTTTCAATAAAGTACATGACTCAAAGACTTTCCTATCACCAATGACTCATACTTACAACAAATATCCAACCAAGTGGATTTATATATGAGACTCAAGTACCCAACCAAGTGGGTTTACACATTTGACTCAGCTACCCAACCAAGTGGGTTTACAAATTTGACAAGTCCTTACATGACTGAATATTACAATTTTACATCATGGGTCTTAATAAGACCTTTTCATCAAATTACAAATATGACTTTAAGACCAACACCGGAAAAACCTCAAGAGAGATTATAAATTAGAAACACCACAATGCCAACAATGCATTATACTCAGCAAAGCTAATGCTCCCCCTGAAGCTGTGCAACCAAGCAACCTTTCAAAATGACTAAGGCTCCCCCTTAGTTTGTGCATCCTGAAAACTTCCACCAACAAATCATCAAGGCATCTTCATCAAAACATTAGAAGAAGAATTATGAGAACTGGAACACCACCAGAGATACCAAACAGTAAAACAGCACTGCAGCTGTGCTGAAGAGAGCTGAACCAAGCAAAAATTGTCAGCAATCATGCATACGCGGTTTTCTGTGCATTAACTCGCGTACATACGCGACTGTGTTTAAGGAAACCCGCGTATCCCAAGCCCTCTTCTAAAATTTATGCAGATCTGATTCTCTATGAGGAACAGACAATGTTCAGCTTCTTTCTGAGACATTTGAATGATTCCCTGGACTACAGATAGATAGAACAGTGTAGTGGTGTCTTCAAGCGTCATCCAATGGTTGTAGCACAATAGTAACCAAGCCTTCAGATTCTTTGCAGCATCATGATCCTCTGTGAGAAAAAGCCAGTGTTTAGCTTCTTTCTGAGATATTTGAATGCTTCCCTGAACTACAGATAGATAGAACAGTGTAGTTGTGTCTTCAAGCGTCATCCACTGGTTGTAGCATAAGCCCATTAGTAACCAAGCCTTCAGATTCTTTGCAGAATCAATACAATCTTTCCAAGAGAGATTATCATACTAGAACAACATCTTTAAGAAATCATCCATGTGGTCCAACATCACCATGATCTTCAAGTTTTGACATGAAGTAACATAAGTAGGCAAATATCTCATCCATAGTAACAAACTATGCGTGAATTATTCTTATCTCTGAATCATAAGACTTTCAATTTCATCCAACAGATAAACTTCAGCAAGCAGTAAACACAGCTCATTCAACGTCTCATCATCATAAACCATATAAAATCATCAGCATCATTTGAGCATGAGTATCACAAAAATAAAGAATAGCGATCATAGTGCCAACAATGCAATCATTAGTATTAAACCTGCTGCTCCCCCTGAACCAGTGCTCTTCCTTAACATGTGCAACATGAATACGTTCATCAGCAAGTCATCAACAACACGCGAAGTCAGCGATTTAGGGACCAACAATATGAACGGCACCTGCTTATCTGGTCGCTAGGTCGCTAGGTCGCGCCATAAGTTTATGTAATGTGCGACTCCGGGCTAATTCGGGCGACCAGGTCGCGTAGGTCACAAGGCACGCAATTTTCATGAATGTCTACACTTGCGACTTATGACTTAGTAATTTCTTAGTTTGGTAATTCCCTAATTTAAAAAGGTAGTCTTTTTTGGAGGGTGTTGTAAAGGTTACAACACAACCATGAGAGTCATCATGCATTGCTCCCCTTGTGACGATACATTACTAAATCTCATAATGTATCCCACATCATTCCTGCACTAATCGTAGAAGTGTTTTCCGTAGTTTTACGATCGTAAGAGTCCCCAATTCTCACGCTTCGATCACTTATTCCAAATTTTTTCCAAATTTGTTTGAGCTTTCTCAACCACTCGCCACAAAATTGTCCACTTTCCTGCATTGCCCATCCTGCATCCTTTTCTACATGTCCATACTTGTTACAAGCATAACATCTCATGTGGCCAGAGAAATAAACATAAGAATCATAATGAGTATTTCTATTCTTCCTCCTTTTACAATCAGCTGCTTTATGTCCATACTTGTTACATGAAAAACAATATCCCTTGAAGAAACCATAGTACCTTTCTATGTAGGATCTGTTTGTTTGAGACTGAAATGATCTGCTTCTGCAATTGGCTGCAACATGCCCATAATTATGACATTTAAAACATTCAACGTTCCTTTGAGAATTCATGATTGTTGGTTGATCTTTTGTCTCTTTCACCACTTCAGGTTTTGTATTGACATCCTCTGAATTTTTGGCACTTCCTTGTGAGCTAGATTCTCCTTTAACAGTTTCATGGAAACCAAGACCATGTTTGATAGCAGGAGACCTTTGATTACTCAGAATATTGTCCAGAATATTAGTACTATCATGAAACCTCAAAATTTTAACCTTTTCTTCTAATTTACCTTTGAGAATGTTTACCTCAACCTCCAAGTCTTGACATTGCTTTGTCATGCTTTCTTCTTTCCTTCTTCCATATTCAACTTGATCCTTCAGATTTTGAATCTCTTCTTTCAACCAATCTTCGTTTCCTTCACATGTTTTTTGCAGCTCTTCATTCTTCTTGTTTGATGCTTCGAGATCTTCTTTGAGGGAGACAATTTCTGCTTCAAGTCTTGCATTCTTCTTGTTTGATTTATCCAGGTCTTCTTTGAGGGAGATGATTTCTGTTTCAAGGCCTTCATTTTCAAACGTTTGTAGAGGTTCCTCAATCTTCTTACTTGATGCTTCAAGATCTGCTTGTAGAGAGATGACTGTAGCTTGAAGACCTTCATTTTTCTTCTTTGATTTTTCCAGATCTGTTTTTAGAGAAACGTTTTCTGCTTCAAGTCCTTCATTCTTCTTATTTTCTTCTTCAAGTTCTGCTTGCAGAGAGATGATTCCAACTTGATATCCTTTACTTCGACTGTATACATCATCGAACATCCTTTTCAGTCTAAATACCAAAGCTTTGTTAGCAGAATCCTTCTCATTAAATTTTCTTTGTTGATCTTTGATAACTTCTTCTAGATCCACAACTTTTTTCTTACTATCTTCATCTTTAATCTTGATAGCTTCGATAGCATATTCTTCACTATCATCACCATTGTTTGCACAACTAAGATCTTTCAAGGGATGACCCCAATCACTATCTGATTCATTTTTGTCAAATTTAGCTATCTCCTTACTTTGAGTAGCCTTCTTCTTTGCCATGAGCACTTGTAGAGCTTGGTCAGAATCTTCTTCATCTTCACTTTCACTATAATAATCCTTGCATATACAATTAAGTAAAATACAAGAGCAACGATCAATACCTGTTTCATCTCCTTCAATTTCTGCTATACATGATTTCTGGGGCTTCTTCTTTCCTTGAGTAACCTTCTTCTTTTGCTTCTTTCCCATTGCGACGGATCTCCTTCAAGAAATCAAGCTTCTGCAGAAGGACCACCCTCTGATACCAATTGTTGGGAAAAATACTGAGAGGGGGGGGGGGGGTGAATCAATATTTACTGCATATTCAAAACTTTTTACTTTTTCATTCCTTAAAACCCATACGCTACTTTGATGAAGCCAAGTAGCGTATACACGCGGATATCCTTCATAAAACTCGCGTATACACAGAGATCTAATTATGCCATTAGTTCTTCACTTATATCGTTCCATCATTCATTCATTAGATGTTCTATAAACAGTAAACATGTGCAGTAAGAACAGAATAAAACATCACACAAAGCATCACACATGAACACCAGGATTTTTAGGTGGAAACCCAAATCGGGAGAAAACCACCGCTGCAGTTGCTCAGCCTTCAATATTTTATTATAGAGAAAACATCTTACAACATGTGTCGGGCGTTAGATTTCTTGACTGTGAGACGTTGTGCACCCACCCGCTCATTTACCGGCCTCTCCGGGTGGAGCTACGACTCCCCGAATCGTTTCATCAAACTTTCCGTTGAAGGGAGCTATGACCCCCACCTCGCTTACTGCACACACTGGAAGGGGGAGCTACAACTCCTGATTCAAGCATATCAAAATTTCACCTGGAAGGGAGCTACGACCCCCTGACTGAAGGCTACAACCCTCAGCACCACCTTGGACCACGTTTCATCAATTTTCACACTGGATCCAACAACTTCAATAGAATACAACTTGCAGGCCACGTTTCATCATATTTTCAGACTGGACCCTTTCCATACTTTTAAGCACAAACATACATCACCAACAGATACTTATAAACACATCGATAGTAGAAATAATAAAAATGGTAATCGTATCAGATAAAAATGGACCTTGCTTCAAAGAAACCCTAGTTTGCATACGCTTTCCTTTACCGATATCGTATATACGCGCTTACGTCCACACAAACCAGCGTATACCTCTGTATGTATTTCACTGCGCATACGCGCTTTCTCTTCACTGAAGCCGCGTATATACGTGCTTCCTCTGCAGCAAAGTAGCGTATAGATCTTCAATCATTATAGAGCAGCATACTTCTTCAGATCAGATATTCAGTTCAGATTCAACCCTTCAGACAGATGTTCGCCTCATCACAAATCCAATCACTCCATAAACAGATCTAGCAGATACAAATACATTTCAGATCTAAATATCCCGCTTCATAATTTCTTCATAGGTGCATCATAGATTCAGATCTATCATCAAACCTTTACCCTTTCCATACAGATATACTTCACAGAGAAGTATTCATTCAAGCTCAGACATCTTGCTCTCACACCATTGAGTTTGCACAATGAATTTCTTCTCCTTATATAGTTTTATCCTTTTTCAATACCACGGGCCCCTTTTTCAATACCACGAGCCAAACCAATACCACGAGCCTTCAATACCACGGGCCCCTTTTCCAATACCATGAGCCAAAATAATACCATGGTGGATACCCCTGTTTTTCTCTTTTTGAGCGCTTTTGCCCATACGCGACTTGGAACATTCCTTCCCGCGTGCATACGCGACTTCCCCTAGACATATCCGCGTATACCAAGAGACATACTCTTTTTCATCATAGAATTAGCACATGCTTAATTCCTTTCTTCATTTCCTTCTGTACACACTGTAGATATATCAGATTTAGTTCATCAAACCATATTCCATCAAACACATCTTCATCAAGTAAGATGCCATCATCTTCATCAAGTGAGTTCTCTTTCAGGGACAACACTCAACAAGCATCATATCACATCAGATTTACATCATTTACCAAGTCCATCAAGTCAAGCATAACTTCATCAGGTGGATTGCCATCAAGGACAACACATGTCAACAGTCGCATGTCTTCATCTTCATTCAGTGGGTTGCCATCAAGGACAACACTCTGCATCGTATTTCCAACAATCCCTTGTAAAGAAATTATCCCTGTTGGGAAAAATACTGAGAGGGGGGGGGGGTGAATCAGTATTTACTGCATGTTCAAAACTTTTTACTTTTTCATTCCTTAAAACCCATACGCTACTTTGATGAAGCGAAGTAGCGTATACACGCGGATATCCTTCATAAAACTCGCGTATACTCAGAGATCTAATTATGCCATTAGTTCTTCACTTATATCATTCCATCATTCATTCATTAGATGTTCTATAAGCAGTAAACATGTGCATTAAGAACAGAATAAACTATCACACAAAGCATCACACATGAACACCAGGATTTTTAGGTGGAAACCCAAGTCGGGAGAAAACCACCGCCGCAGTTGCTCAGCCTTCAATATTTTATTATAGAGAAAACATCTTACAACATATGTGCTGGCGCAGACTTGACTGAAGACGCGAGCACCCACCGCGCCTCGTTTACTACCGGAAGGAGCTACGAATTCCCCCCGATGCTCGTTTACCAGCCTCTCCTGGAAGGGAGCTACGACCCCCCGATCTCGTTTACCAGCCTCACCTGGAAGGGAGCTACAACCCCCTGATCTCGTTTACCAGCCTCACCTGGAAGGGAGCTACAATCCCCTGACTGAAGGCTACAACCTTCAGCTCCACCTTGGACCACGTTTCATCAATTTTCACACTGGATCCAACAACTTCGATAGAACACAACTTGCAGGCCACATTTCATCATATTTTTAAACTGGACCCTTTCCATACTTTTAAGCACAAACATACATCACCAGTAGATACTTATCAACACAGATCAGATAGCAGAAATACAGCAGAACAGATCAGATATTTCATACCTCGTTTCAAAGAACCCATAGTTTGCATACGGTTTTCCCTATATCACAGTCGCATATACGCGCTGTTTCTATCAAAGGACCAGTCGTATACCTCTCGTATGTATTTCGAAACAGACACGCGCTTTCTTCACTAAAGCCACGATATACGCGTTTCCTCCATAGCATTATAGATCTTCAATCATTATAGGAGCAGCATACTTCTTCGTATCAGATATTCAGTTCATCAGTTCGTATTCAACCCTTTACTTCGTACAAACATGTTCCGCTTTATCACAAATCCAATCACTCCATAAATGTATCTAGCAGATACAAATACATTTCAGATCTAGATATCCCGCTTCATAATTTCTTCATAGGTGCATCATAGATTCAGATCTATCATCAAACCTTTACCCTTTCCATACAGATATAATTCACAGAGAAGTATTCATTCAAGCTCAGACATCTTTCTTTCACACCATTGAGTTTTCACAATGAATTTCTTCTCCTTATATAGGTTTATCCTTTTTCAATACCACGGGCCCCTTTTTCAATACCACGAGCCAAACCAATACCACGAGCCTTCAATACCACGGGCCCCTTTTCCAATACCATGAGCCAAATTAATACCATGGTGGATACCCCTGTTTTGCTCTTTTTGAGCGCTTTTACCCATACGCGACTTGGAACGTTCCTTCCCGCGTGCATACGTGACTTCCCCTAGACATATCCGCGTATACCAAGAGACATACTCTTTTTCATCATAGAATTAGCACATGCTTAATTCCTTTCTTCATTGCCTTCTGTACACACTGTAGATATATCAGATTTAGTTCATCAAACCATATTCCATCAAACACATCTTCATCAAGTAAGATGCCATCATCTTCATCAAGTGAGTTCTCTTTCAGGGACAACACTCAACAAGCATCATATCACATTAGATTTACATCATTTACCAAGTCCATCAAGTCAAGCATAAATTCATCAGGTGGATTGCCATCAAGGACAACACATGTCAACAGTCGCATGTCTTCATCTTCATTCAGTGGGTTGCCATCAAGGACAACACTCTGCATCATATTTCCAACAATCTTCCCCTTTGGACTTGATGGCAACCACGATGGTGTTTGGTTACCACAACAGATAAGTACATTGACACCATGTCACTCTCCCAATTCTTTGACACCATTATCTACATTCAAACACCATGTCACTCTCCCCCTTTGACATCAAGGGCAAAGGGCGGATCAAAACCAGCGGATCAAAACCAACATACTCTCCCCCTTTGACATCAAGGGCAACGGGCGGATCAAAACCAACACACTCACCCCCTTTTCTTCTCATGTAGAAGAAGCGTTCTGCAGATCTGATTTATACTGAAGTGACCAAGCTCCCCCTGAGTTCATGCTGAATATTTTTCAATGAAGTACATGACTCTATGAACTTCCTATCACCAAAAGACTCATACTTACATCAAATATCCAACCAAGTGGATTTACATATAAGACTCAAGTACCCAACCAAGTGGGTTTACAAATTTCAACTCAGCTACCCAACCAAGTGGGTTTACAAAATTTTACAAGTCCTTACATGACTGAATATTACATTTTTACATCATGGGTCTCAACATGACATTTTCATCAAAATACAAAAATGACTTTTCATTACCAACACCAGAAAGTCCTCAAGAGAGAGAACATATTTCAGAACCATCATAATGCATTATACTCAGCAAAGCTGATGCTCCCCCTGAATCTGTGCAACCAAGAAATCTTTTCAAATGACTAAGGCTTCCCCTTAGTTTGTGCATCCTGAAAACTTCCACCAGCAAATCATCAAGGCATCTTCATCAAAACATTAGAAACAGAATTATGAGAACTGGAACACCACCAGGGATACCAAACAGCACTGCAGCTGTGCTGAAGAAAGCTGAACCAACCAAAAATTTCCAGCAACCAAACATACGCGGTTTTCTGTGCAGGAACTTGCGTATATACGCGACTGTGTTTCAGGAAACCCGTGTATCCCAAGCCATCTTCTAAATTTTAACCAGATTTGATTCTTTGTGATGAAAAGATAATGTTCAGCTTCTTTCTGAGATATTTGAATGCTTCCCTGGACTACAGATAGATAGAACAGTGTAGTGGTGTCTTCAAGCGTCATCCAAGCCTTCAGATTCTTTGCAACATCAATACAATCTTTCCAAGAAAGTTTATCATACCAGAACAACAACTTCTCATAAGTGTCAAGCAATCATTCATGTGGTCCACCACCATCCTACATCACCATGATCTTTAAGATTTAACATGAAGTAACATATGTAGGAACAGATCTCAGCCATAGTAACAAACTATGCATGAACTATTCTGAATCATAAGACTTCCAATTTTATCCAACAGATAAACTTCAGCAAGCAGTAAACATAGTTCATTCAATGTCTCATCATCATAAACCATGTACCAAGCCATCATCATTTGAGCATGAGTATCATAATAACCAAGAATAAGCAATCATATTGCCAACAATGCAACCATTAGAATTCAACCTGCTACTCCCCCTGGTCTAGTGCTCCTTCTTAATTTGTGCAACCTGAAAACGTTCATCAGCAAGTCATCAGCAACAATCTCTGCATGATCTGTCCTCATCTCTGAATTATAAGACTTTCATCTCAACAATGAATGCTCTTCATCATAAAGAAACCAGGCTTCATCCATAATCTTCAACACAAGAACCCATGTATCATAACTAATGATGTCATCAATAGCTGGCCGACCGATGTTCCCATGACCTCTCGTCTGCATCTTCAGCTATCAGATAAATTCTCTCATCATCAATGCATACGCGACTGTGTCTAATGAAACTCGCGTATATACGCGGATTTTGTGAATATAACCCGCGTATGGAAAGTGAAACATAGAAATTTTTTCACATTCCTTTATCTCCCCCTGGACTTGTCCTTCCTGTACCTGTCTTCTTCATATCAGATGTTCTGTTAGAAATACATATAACCAGAATAATCAAATCAACCTGTTGACGGGAAAATTTGTCCGGCCAACAGTAGGGGATCTCCCCGGTAGAAAGTCCCAATTAGACCTTAAACCGTTTGGAGTAGGGATCCCATCCGGGGTGTGGGTCCGGCTACCACTTAAGATGACTTCCCTTCGGTCTCAAAAGAACCTGTTTGAACCTGCGGACATACACTTATTCACATGATATAGAATACGAGATTAATGTGTTAAACATGAATCAAACACTATGCGTAGCAATATTATAGCTAAAGCACATACACCTCAAGAGATGTCATTAGCAACACATATTTTGTGGGGTAATGCTTGTACGGTAGTCTAATCACAAAAGAAATAGTTCTTTATGATAAGATACCTCTTCACTTCCTGAAAGATGAAACGAAATGATAACAAAATAGTTCATTAACATTCATTAATAGAATAGATAATAAAATGAACATCATTGATACAACACGGATAGCCATGACGCATAAACGATGACATGAAAAGAGAAGCTTCATTAATCATAGGATATTCTGAAACTGTTCAAGGAAATACACAAAGTGTTTATACAGCAAAACACATCATAACCATAGGGTGTTTTAACAATATTCTATATTCATATGCTCAAGTGTCAGATCTTTTAAATACAATGCTTGTAGCTCCTGAGTTTTCCCAAAAAGAAAAGCCCTTGTACAATGTCCCGTAGGAGTATGTATAATGCCAAAATTGTCTGTTGGGTTTCCTTGACTATTCACCTTCTTGACTTTTGGGCTACCTTGAGACCAGCTCCTTCTGCGACCTGGGTAGATGATGCGACCTGCGACCTGTCCTGTTGTTGCGATTTGCGACCTGGTTCTTCTTGCTGCTCAGGACTTGCTGCTGCCGGGACGCGAACTGTTAATGTCAACCTGTTGTTCCTTAAGGAAATCCCGCCATGCCCGGTATTCCCGCCGCTATGGGGGACACCAGGGGCACCTCCTCTTTCAACCTATACACGCATTCCAAAGCGTTTGGTACTAGGATCTCCCTCTTCTGTCCAATCTGATTTGAGAGCGACGCAAGCTTGGTATAAATCCGCGCTGGAGCGGCGATGAATTGACTGAGATGCTCTTGAGATGTGGAGGGCTCCGGATTAGCTGCGGCCTGCTTGATGGGTTGCAAGAATGTTTGAATATCCTGGTTTACTTGTTCCCGGGTCTTCTCTTCCTCTAATGCTCCAAGCGATGGGATGTGGTGCAGCGTATGCATTGAGTCGATACCACTAATCAGATGGTCGTACGAGGACATCACTTTGTCCAGGTCTTTAGTCAATTTGTCTCCATATTGCATCGCTATGCGGAGTTGAACTTTCGCATCCTGCATGTGGATCCAGTCCCTCTTAGGCAAATTTTCAGGTGCCTGAGGGTACTGAATGGTCCAACCCATCATCCTGTCCAAAGCCCTCAGAAGCCTCTTTGAGCCGATCTTGTCTTTTGCTCGGTTTCCATTCGCGTGCCTGCCAGAGGAGCTGCATCGTTTGTTTGATGGTGAACATCTCACCATATAATTGCCTCATAGTCATCTCCAACACTTCACACTCCTTGAAATGGCAAGCGAGACTTCACGGTCAGTAGAGTGGTTTCGAAGTTGCTGGACTTCCGCTTGCAATGCTGCTCTCTCCTGCTCTGCCCTCTTTTCGCGTTGCTCAGCTGCGTGTAGTCTGTTTTGTAGAGCTACTATTTCTCTACTCATCCGGGCTACATTTTCTTCTGTAGCCGCAGCGAAGGCAGTACCTGCTGACGCTATCATTACCGGATTAGTCCTGGTATCCAAAACTATATCCTTACCTGTGGATACTGCAGATCATGCAGAGGGACTATGTGCCAACGACCTCCTCTTCGACGGATCTTGAACGAAACCGATCAAATGTGAGTCCGGTCGTGTCAAACACATCTTTTCCCGTCTCCGGGCGATCTAACATCGCAGAGTTGTGTACGGCTCCAAAGGTACATCGAGAGGAGTTACCAAGATCATCTAGCGTGTCATCTTCTCTTTCCTCTGTGTTCTTCTCTTCCTCTTCCTTCCTCCGCCGTTCAGCTTCTGCTGCTGCTTCTATCTCGGCCCTCTTCTTCTGTTCAGCTGCAGCTGCCTGTTCGGCTTTCCTTTGTCGTTCAGTCTCTGCGGCTGCTTCTATTTCGGCCCTCTTCCTTTGCTCAGCTGCAGCAGCCTTCTCGGCTTTCTTTTGGCGTTCAGCCTCCGCCTTGTCCAACTCCGCTTTAAGCGCCTGTTCCGCTGCAGCTTGTGACTCTTTGTCTTCTTTTTCTTTCCTGGCCTCTTTGGCCAGCTTCCTCTTTTGTGCTGCAGCTTTTGTACTTCTTTTTGGGCGCGCTCCTCATCTTCTTTTAGCTTTCTCTCCCTTCCCCGCCGGGCGCCGCTTCTACCCCCTTTGTTCGCGATGGAGCCGACCCTGTTGATTCGGGATTTCTGGAGCATGGATGAAGAAGAAGCTCCTAACTGACGTCTTCTGTCTTCCAAGTTCTGATCATCCAAGTCTTCCTGGACCACGTCAACCCCTGGAGCAAGCTGTCTTTCAGCATTATACCAGTTTCTCCTCTCATCTTCTGCTGGGCGTTCGAGATGCTGATAAGTCCACCTGAGGTTGGCTCTTCGGCAGTGTTCCGGGACCAATCTCTCTGGGTCATAGTTTCGGTGTTCAATTGCCCCCAGCTGATAAATTCTCATTGCGTCTGCTTCTGCTAGCACCTCCTTGAAGTCTTTAACTGTGAATGCACCAATAGTGAGGGGTAGAGTGGGCCATGGCTTCTTTTCCTGTGACAAGAGGTTGGAGAACCATGTGACATACGAAGGTTCACCGCATCAGCATTTTGTCCGTCACGAAGCGAGGCATAGCATGTGGTGCTTTGTAAGTTCCAAAGACTCGGATGAAGGTGTACCCAGGGAAAGGGAACCAATGCCCCACTTTAACCAGAGTCTCCTTGGCCCGCCATGACATGCAAGGGGCGTCTTGGCCAAACAAATGTTTGTACAGAGAGGGAACAAATATTTGGGAGATCTGATCTATATACTGTTTGTATTTGGACTCCCAAAATACCTTGAGTTGTAGATGAATTGCGTGCGCGTTCTCAGAGTCCCAGTTGTGCTCCCATCCATCAAACTCTACTCGGGCGCAAACCACATCTAGTAGGTATGAGGCCATGTAAAATTCAGAAGGCATTCCTTCGTCCGGGGCCAATGCCGAGTTCAAGTTGGTCTGCATAGAAGTCATCAGTATGCCGGCCCAGTTAAAACGGGTGCCCTGTGTTGTCACATACTCCATAATAGTAGCCCAACTGCCATTGAAAGTGGAGCAATCTGGGCGCCCGTAAAGTCTGCAGAGCATGGCGGCAACCAATTTGTAAACCTTCCTTAGGCTCGCCACTGGGTATTCCTCGTTCTTTTTTACCTTGAACTTCTCGGGCTCCTCCCACCATTGTTTAATAGTATCAACTATTGGGACGGTGTGAGTAGCAGCCCATTCTCGAGTGAAATGCTGGTTTGGGCGAGGCAGTGAATAATAAATGTGTGCATCCGAGCCTACCAGCATAGTGAAAGCTCTGCCTTGGTAATCCCTGATCACAAATTTCTCGGGGTCTGTCTTTTGTATAATCCAGTCTATGATCTCTCCTGGACAAGTAAATATGGCCGGATGCGCCTCTCGAGATGTAGTTTGGACTCTTACCGCCAAGTACTTCTGGTCTGGGAGGTCTTCCCGAAATTCTTCCGGGCAACTCGCTAACTCCCGATAAATCCGTACCACCTCATGCCGTCGTCTTTCAAAAGTACATAATGTATCTCGAAATATTGGGGTGGGGACACCACCACCAAATTTCATCGCTTCCTTCCGCCGTTCCCTGTCCTTTCTCCGAGATCGCGGGGCGCCATGTCACTAGAATCTCGAGAGCACAGTATGCACTCTATGTCTTCACCGTCAAATTCGTAAAGGAGTCCTTACCGATAAGAACGTCATGGCGCTTAAAACCGCTTACAATTTAGTGACAAAACCTAAATGCGTTAATGCAAAACTGGACTGGTGAGTCGCTGGGTCGCGGATCACACAAACAGGGCCCGGGCGCGACCTTGCGACCTCGCGACCTGGCGACCTGAGGTCGCTGGGTCGCTAGGTCGCAGATCTACGAAAACAAAGGAAAGTGTGACCTAGCGACCTGGCGACTAGGTCGCTGGGTCGCAGGTCGCAAATCTATAAAACTGGAGAAAATTGCGACTCTGCGACCTGGCGACTAGGTCGCTGGGTCGCAGGTCGCAGATTGGCTTGCCGGGGGTTTGGTGCGCGCGGCCTTGAACTTTTTTGCCTCCTTTCTCTTGGGAATTTGCAAGGTTTCTGGGGCCAGGGAGAGCTGTGGCATGATTTTAAAGGTAAAGGGATGATGCCATGGGGTGAAATAGCAAATAGTGAGGTTTTGGGTAACTTATGCAATGCGTAATTGGCAAAACCTCAGAAAACATTAGCGCCTGGCCAAAAGATAATTTAAAGGCTACAGGGGAGATGGGTTTAGTAAGAAAACTATTAAAACGGAAACAGCAGGAAGAAATGGCAACTTACCCGGAAAAACCTCGCCGCTGAGCCGTCGTATATGCCTTACAAATCGCCGAATGTGAATAATGCGACTCGCGACCCCTTTATAGGAAGCCGACGCAAGGCCATTAATGTGGGTCGCCAGGTTCGCTGGCTCGCAGATTCGTCAAACCTGAGTTTTGCGACTGAGACTCACACCCGCGACCGTCATTGGTCGTGCAAGGTCGCTAAGTCACGATTTTCGGAAAATGACCAAATTGCGACCTGGCGACCTGGCGACCTGGGTCGCTAGGTCGCTAGGTCGCAGTTTTCATAAGTTTATGTAATGTGCGACCTGGCGACCTGGCGACCTGAGGTCGCTAGGTCGCAAGGTGGCAATTTTCATGAATGTCTACTTTTGCGACTTAGTGACTTAGCAATTTCTCTTTAGTTCTAAGGGGCTCCAAAATTTTAAAAGGTAGTCTTTTTTGGAGGGTGTTGTAAAGGTTACAACAAATGGCGATTCACTGGACGAACTCAGAGTCTCTGCTGATGGTTAGCCTTAGTGGGGGGAGGGAGGGGCTTATGCTAACTGTCCTCTTTTACCTTGTGGTTGCCATTTCCTAGCCTTCGGTCGTCCAGCTGGGTTGCCGAGCTTGCTGGTCCGGTTGGGCGCCATTCAAACAAATTCTTTCTTCAGGTCTCCGGACTAGAAGGGTTGGAGAACTCTAGGCGGCTACCGGGTCTGGTACGATTATTTTGTCCTCATCGTGTTGCTCCGCTGCCAGCGAACCTCTCGATCCCGGCGGAGTCACTGCCTAGGAATCGTGAACGTTGCTCCGCTGCCAGCGAGCCTGGTCAGTACCCCGGCGGAGTCGTTACATCACCTCTCTGCGCAAGAAGCCTTTCTCAATCCTTTACCCTTTATTTGTGTGCTATTGCACTTATTTTGAATGTGCCTGATGCACTTATTTAGATGTGCTTATGGCACTTATTTGAAATGGCAGTTTTGCCTGGGCGGATGAGGGATCCCGACTTATTTTGCTTGCAGCTAGGTTGTTCCTGGTCTAGTATGAGGACTTTGATTTTTCCCAGACACCTTGACATAGCGTAGAGTATCTCTCTTCCCTTCTGGTCCGGTTACCATTTACACTGCATTTTCTTTTGTGGACACCCTCTCAGACTGGCGAGGTAAGCTTTCCTGCTTGAGGACTTGAGGTCAGTAATGTGCTACTTTTAGGTGCGGAGAACAAGCAAGCTTTTGCCACCTTTGAATTTGTCGGGAAAAGCTTTCCATCAGTGGAGAACCTGCGGCAGTATGCCAATCTGTGTGACTCTAATACATCCTTCCTTAGGCTTTTATTCTATTTTTTTTTTTTATTTTTTTTATTTTTTTTTTTATTTTTTTTAACAAAAAAGACAAGAAAATATGGTACAAAAATGAGACAGCCCCCCAAGGGCTGCTTAAGTGAAATAGTGTTTGAGGTCGTGCCCGTTTACCGGGAGGACCTCGACTCGTCCATCGAGGGTTTGCAATCTGAACGTGTGTGATCCTATCTTTTCCTTAATTTGGAACGGGCCGGTCCAAAGTGCTTGGAACTTGGCATGCTTCCCCTTTTCCTCATGGGCTTTATCCCACTTAAGGACCAGGTCTCCTACCTCAAAAGTTTTGTTTCCCGCGGACTTTTTATCAAACCATATTTTGATTCGGCTCTGATGGACGGCAAATTTTTCCCGGGTCTTTTGCCTTTCTTCCTCCAATTTCAGCAAGGTGTCGATTCGGTTTTGCAAGGTGGGACACGGAGTACCATGACATTCTTGGGACAGTTGGAGGGCCGGGAGAGATAGATGAGAAGGGAGGACAGCTTCTTTTCCATACACGAGAAAAAATGGGGAGGTGCCTAAAGAGGACTTGGGAGTAATATGGTCAGCCCACAGTGCATTGTGAAGGGCATTGTGCCAATTTCGCTGGTGGGATAGGAGAGTCTTCTTAATAATATGGATCAGGTTCTTGTTAGTGGATTCAGCTAAACCATTTCCCTGGGGGTAGTAGTTTGCAGAATGTTTCAGAATAATTCCATTTTCCAGCACAAAATCATATAACTTAAAAGATGAGAAATAAGTCGCATTATCAAAAACTAAAGAAGTCGGAACGCCAAACCTGGTCATGATGGAATGCGTGAGGAATTCTATTACCTCTTGATCGTTGATTCGGCGTAACGGTGTTGCCTCAACCCACCCGGTGAAGTAATCAGTGGCCGTAAGAATATACCGATGTTGTTTAGAAGAGTGCGGTAGGATTTCCCCAATTACGTCCAAACCCCATTGTTGGAAAGGTTCTTCTACTGCTACTGAGAGTAGTGGTGCGGCTGGCCGTGCTTCTCGGTTGGCGAACTTCTGGCACGGAATGCATTTCCGAACATATGCATGCGTGTCTCTGAAAAGAGTAGGCCAATAATATCCTGCACGCATTATCTTATGGGCAGTGGTATCTCCAGAAAAATGACCTCCAGCGGGTCCATCGTGTAACTCGGTTAAGATTTTTTGTGCTTCGTCAATTTCCAAACAGCGTAACAAGACCCCATCGTGGTGTTTCTTGAATAACTTACCTTGGATCAGTTGGTGAGATGCGGCTTTTAATCTTATTGCGCGCTTCTGTCGGGCAGTAAGAGCAGGGTCCATCGTGCCTTGGGCCAGATATCTTGAAATGTCAGAATACCAAGAAGGGCTATTTTGCTGGGGCACATGGTCGCTCTGATACATGTCAATTTCTTGTTCCCAACATTCTTCTTCCATCTCGCGTGTATTTGCAGCCTCTGCGGCCATTTGACATAAGCCCTGTCCTTTGACGGTATGTGCTGGTTTGAACTCTAAATCGTATTCTTGTAAACATGCCATCCAGTTGCCCCGCCTTTCGCCTAGTTCTTGCTGTACGAAGAGTGAGCGGACTGCTGGGTGCGGTACAAAAACCGTGACGTGAATTTTCAAGATGTAGGGCCTAAAATGTTTTACTGCCTTATAAACCGCATAGGCTTGCTTGTCAATTTCATGATAGTTTAATTCAGCACCCTGTAGACCGGTGCTCATAAAAGAAATGGGCCGTTCATCATTGTTATTATCTTTCTGCGTGAGGACAGCCGCAAGCGAGGAATCTGAAGCGAAAGTGTATAGGATGAAACCTTTATCAAAATCTGGACTTTGGAGGGAAGGGGTTTCAGCTATAGCCCTTTTTATTTTGTCGAAAGCCTCTTTCTCTGGGAGATTCCATTGGAACACAGCATTCTTTTTAATCATTCCCTGTAGTGGCCTAACTATTTGCGCGAAATCTGAAATAAATTTACGGACAAAATTAATCTTCCCCAGGAAGGATTGCATTGCTTTCTTGTTGTTCGGGGGCGGAATCTGCGCGATGGCTTTAGCCCGTTCCGGATCAACCACAATGCCCTGTTTAGTGATAATGTGGCCTAACAAATTTCCTTCTGCCACAGCAAAAACGCTCTTTTTGGGATTGAGCGATATTCCATACCTCCTGCACCTCTCGAAGATTTGTTTGAGGTGGCGTAAATGATCGCCCCTGCATTTTGAAAATACAGTAACATCGTCCAAATAAACCACCACGCTCTGCCCTATTAGACCGCGGAAGGCTATGTCCATAGCTCGTTGGAAGGTGGCTCCTGCATTGATCAATCCAAAGGGCATGCGTCTGAAAGCGAAGGTGCCCCATTTTGTCCGGAATGTGGTTTTCAATCTGTCAGGTTCAGCTACCAGCACTTGGTTATAGCCGGAGAAGCCGTCCAATAGGGAGAACATCTCAGATCCAGACACAGCTTGTAATATTTGTTCCATGGGGGGCACCGGGTAGTTGTCTTTGTTTGAGGACCGATTCAGATTGCGGAAATCTACACACAAGCGAATCTCACCAGACTTCTTTCGCACAGGTACCAGATTTGACACCCACGTGGAGTGACGAACTTTGAAAATGATGCGAGCATCTAAAATCTTCTTAAGTTCTTTTAGAATCATTGGCTCCAAAGCTGGATGTATTTTTCTGAGTTTCTGTTGGAAGGGTTTAATGCCTTCCTTCATGGGTATTACATGTTGAATGATGCGAGTATCATATGTACGTAGATCTTCATATGTCCAGGCAAATACATCACGATACTTCCGGAATAACTGGGTGAAAGCCCGTGCCTCTTCATCACTGCAGTCTTTGCCAAGGTTAACGAACTTAGGGTTCTCATCTGACCCCAAGTTGACTTGCCGATGGGCCAATATGGAACTTTGCACTTTAGTGTTCGGAGGCCTGCGGAATCGGTTTTGCAGATCAAACATCTTTTCTAGTGATACCACCCCCTTGGGCATAATGTTCCCTTTGTGTTCATCATTCTTTTTCTGTAACGTATGCTCATGTTCTTCCTCATCGATTGCCGCGTCCTTGAATACTTCAGTATTGCACATAAAGTCCAAATCTGTTGATCATCGTTAAAAACGCGTAAATTAGAAATATTATCTGGCACAGAGGGCTTATATATAATTTCAATAGAAAAGCCGTCCCTCAAAGGGGTGAATCTAGCAGCAGCATTGGCCAGAGTATCTGCTGCTGCGTTGTGCATCCTAAGGACAGATTTAATTCCAAATGCATCAAAACCAGCAATCAAACGCCATACCTCTTGTTGATACGCCTTTAAATGTGGGGATAAACAGTGAATAGTGTTGTGTACCTGGCGGGTGATGATCTCGGAATCTCCAATGACCTGCAAACATTTTACCTTCAAGTCCAGTGCCTTTTTAAGTCCGAGGATTAATGCCTCGTACTCAGCGGAGTTGTTGGTGCACTGAAACTCTAGCCGCCATGAGATCAAGTATTTATTCTTGTGCGGGTCAAGCAATATGCAACCAGCACCAGCTCCGTCATTAGTCTTAGATCCATCATAATACAAGGTCCATAGGTCGCTTTCTGGCTCCTTCAGGGCACTAGGTTGTGAAGGGGTCTCTGCTGGTAATAAGTCAGGAATTACTTGTTGTTCAGTGACAAAGGCTACCTCAGATTGAACTTCGGGGCCTATAGGAGACTGGGGGGGTTGGTAGCATCCAAATATGGACTCCAGAAGACACATGCCGAGCTCTTCTTGTGCAAAGCTGATGGGTTCATTAACGACGTCCAGATCAGTAACGGTGTGTTTCATATAAGGTTCACTTTCTACCCTGATTTGATTATTCCGTCCTTTGTAAGGGAGCCACAAGTGGGACCAGTCGGTGGTGAAGTAGCCTTGTAATTTGCTGGACCAATCTCTACTGAGCAATAGGCCGTATGCTTCTGGAATATCGACAACCACAATGTCGATGCACTGATGGACCCTAGAGTCTGATGACAAGCGGATAATGACATTGTTCAATTCTCCTATGGCGGGTACTTGTGATCTATCGAGCTGTATAATTTTTGCATCAGTCTTCTCCGGGCGGATGTTGAGTTTCTTACAAACGGATAAAGGCATGACATTTGTAGAGGCACCGGAGTCGACTAGACAGTTGTGGACATTGAAGTTAAAAATCTCGAAGGACAACAGGAAGGGAGGCGTGGATCCTCTTGAGTTTGTATTGATGGCGTTTACTATGGATTGCACCTCTGGTCCGGCTTGCGCAGACGCGTTGCTTACAGTCTTCGTAGCCGAAGTGTTTGCGAAAGCCTTAAGAATGAGCTCCTTTTGGTTAGTAATGCGGGCCAACTCATAGAGAGAAATGTTTGCTCTTGTTTTCTTCATATCTTCAACAATGTTATAGCCGGGCTCTGGTTGAGGGCTAAGTTCGACAGAAGTCTTAGAGGGTTCTGACGGAAGTTTATTCTTTTGACTTACCCGGGTAGCGTTATTCGGGTGTTTCTCTGTGGCAGGTTGTTTTCCGTTACCCGGGGGCAGGATTTTCCTTAGAAAGGCCCTTTTCTTGTCTTCATAAGACTGTTCAGGAATAGGTCCTTTGCTTCTGAGACTATAATTTCGTACGGGCTGATCTTTGGGAACATCTGCCATGTAGATATCAATGGGGTTAAGGTTCTCTCCACCTCGAATTATGTCAAAAGCAAGGATAGAAGATCCTGGTTCGTCGTTATGGGGTGGATCCTCCTCATGATCTGAAACATCATCCTCCGTGACATCTCCTGGGGTTTGGTCATCTAAAAGTTGATTAACTACTGCTTTCATGCTGCCAATCCATTGAGGGCACGTTTTTTCAGAGTGGGCAGCTTGGTGAAATGAGCAGAAGTTGTCTTTCCCGATCTCCTCCACATTGAGAGCGGCATTTGTGTTTGACGGAGGTTTGTTAGTGTTGGGATTACTTTTTCTGAAAAAAGGCTTGGGTGGTCTAGTGCTAGTTGTAGCTTCTGTGCCTTTTCTCCTTAGGTCAGTAACTTCGTTTGTTAAATGCTTTAGCGTTTTGGCCATGCTTTCAAAATCAAAAGTATCTCTGTCCCTATCAGTAGTCTTAGGAGTGGAGGACTGACCTCTTTTTGTGTTAGGCTTGTGGTCATCTCTCCCTTCATGATCGATGGCTCCTATCGAAAGCATGTCTTTCTCCACGGCGAGAGCAGCTTCATAATTAGTCGTGAGAGTTGCACGGGCTTCGCGTTTAACGAACACAGCAATGTCTCTAGGTAGGGCTTTGGTATAGTAGTCAATAGTGATTGAGTCATCCAATGCTAGGTTCGGAGGAAATTTCTGTAGTATAGTGGCGAAGCGTTGGTTGAAGTCCTTCACTTTTTCCTTTTTATGACACTTGATGGTGCTCAATTCAGTGAGAAGCATTGAAGGAGTTTTATCTTCTGAAAACTTATGCAGGAATGCGCGACGAAATTGTTCCCATGAAGTGATAGAGGCACTGGGGAGAGAGCGGTACCATGTGGCTGCTTTGTTTTCGAGGGTATGGGGAAACAGTCGACATGCGACATCATCGGACTGGACTCTCATGATTTGAAGAGACAAATAGAAGCTGCTAATATGATCTTCAGCTAGGGTACCTTTTTCAGGGTCGAACTTTGGTAGATGTTTCTCCGGATGCCGAGGCAAATCTTGGAGTGGGCCTTGGAGATTTAAAGGGGATTGAGCCATCCAAGCTAGGGGTTGCACTCGCCTAGCCCGTTGGTGTTGCCTAAACTCATGTTCAGATTCGTCTCCCGAACCTGAGACAGATGCTTCTGACTCATGATGGGAATTTTCATCTTGGTGTCTCCCACGGTGCAGAAAATCTCTAAGATATCCCAAGTTGTGTACAGGTGGCCTTATTGGGTTTGGTTGACGGTTGTGAGCTTGATGTCCTTGACCTCGGCCTCTATCCCCTCTGCCTCCGGCCCCCCGACCTCTATTTCTATCTCCTTCATTTCTACGAGCCCTATTCCCTCTGTCTACATTTCCCCGGCCTCTGCCACCCTCACCATCCCCGGGTAGGGGGTGTGCCTGGTTGTTGTTTTGTCGAGTCTGGTTAGGTTGGAAGTCGGGGAAAGGCCCGGTGTCAGCAAACTCTTCACCTTCTTGGAGAACAGGATCATTTTCCTCAACAGCATTTGCGAGGTCTTCCAACATGAGATTCACGAGCTCGGGTATAGTACTTGCAATGGCACCGTTACGGGTGATGTTCTCGGGCGGGGTCCTAGTATGGGTAAGGTATTCCATGATTGGAGTGAACCGTAACTGGTTGACAAGATCTCGGGCAGTTGGGCGTATGGCTCTCAGCTGCTCCCTAGTGATTTCATAATATCGAAGCTCCCTCCCTGGAATATCTTCTGGAAGAGGAGGGTTAGTTTCATTGTTTGTGACCTCCCCTTGGGGAGTTTGTGATGGGATGTTTGTTGTGTGCTGGGAGGCTGCCATTCGGTCCTCCTTCTAGCGCCAATTCTGTTGACGGGAAAATTTGTCCGGCCAACAGTAGGGGATCTCCCCGGTAGAAAGTCCCAATTAGACCTTAAACCGTTTGGAGTAGGGATCCCGTCCGGGGTGTGGGTCCGGCTACCACTTAAGATGACTTCCCTTC
>CM076570.1:1349627959-1349672545 GCA_034641835.2 Pinus albicaulis | reverse complement strand
AGAGTTTGGTTAATGTTTTGTGATAAGATGAAATTTGGTGTAAAAATGGCTTCAGTTTGGTGAGCAGCCTCAAATCCTACTCCTAGATGGGAAAATAAATTTGAAGGTTTTTTGTTTTGCACTGTGTTTTGCACCAAGTGTCATATTTTATTAATACATTTAAATAGTCCCCAATTACTTAACGTTTCAAAATCATAGTTTTTAGCTATGAAACCATGTTCACCGATTGTAATTTGTAACAATAACTAAATTTTCAGAAAACATATTCTTATCAGAAGCAGCAGGGACATAAGCAGTATCAGTTGATATGAAACTGAGGCAGTAATTTAGATACAATTTTTTGGCCCAAGCATACAAGTTGAGAAAGTAAACACCAAATGAGCTCAAATTTGTTATTGGTCTTTACCTTAGCTGAGAAGGTAAACACCAATAACAAACTTTATCCTTTCATGACAACTCTCACTTGGCTCCCAAGTACAACAAATCCATGATAATATCACTTGTATTCAAGTTTATTGAGAAGGTAAACACTTTCTAGTAACAAACTTGATTCTTTCATGTCACTCTCACTTACCCCTAAGTCCAACCAAACAAAGATACTCTGACTTTCCCCCAAGCCTAACCAAACCAAGATATATTAGGATAGTAAAAATTTAACAATCATCAATCCTTCTAGACTCATCTTCCAAAGACTCCCATGCATATAGCTACCAAATCCCGACTCCAAAAGCATAATGCATTGCAAAGCTACATACCACCATGCTTAGAAAGTGTTCACATGTTAAAGTGGCTCCATAAGGCAAAATCATGACCCTGCATGACGCTGAGATCCTAACAAATATTTAGAGTATCATACCAGGACCAAATAGCGCCAACATATTTGGTATGAATTTAATTCCTAACCTTGAATTTTCAAAACATCCTATTTCCTGAAATGTAGACCTTATTTAAAAGAATATTTATAGCATCTTCAACACCATCCTCAAAACAGATTATTTTTGCAATATCAACTACACGATCTTTCATTTCAGTAGCCATAGCCATATGGATTGAGTCAAAAGGGGATTTGCATCTTCCATAGTACTATCTTCATTTTTATTTGCGATAAGATGTTGCTTCTTTAATGGTCGTGGTGCAACCCCTATCCAATTCATACATTCAACCCAATAAAATTGGTCTAGTATGAAAGGAAAAATTATCTGAGGTACTCCAGCATGTGATGATGTTGCAGTTGTTCCACTGTCACTCTGGGGTACTCCAACATGTAATGTTGTTGCAGTTGTTCCATTGTTACTGTGATGTATTGCTACATAACATTTGGGTAATGGCCAACTATCCAACATGGAACAAGAATAACAAATTAGCCTATTTTTAAAGAGTTGTACTCTATCTTTAACAAGGTCAGGATTGCTTTCATAGTAATTAGCAAATGCATCATGAAGTTTGTTGGCACCCAAAAATTCTATAGAAAAATATTTATGGCCCCTTGCAAGATTTATGGACTTCCCCTTGCACCATGAGCAGAGAGTTGCTTGTCAACTCTCCAACAATTCAACTCATCCCAAACAGGCTATACAAGAATGAAAATAGTGTTTGTACAATAGGCCTCCACCATGCCAGTGTGATAAATATCCACATCTTCCTTTTGAAATATCTAGAAAAAGAAACCTTCAGAATAATCTAAGCAAGGAAGTGATTGTTATGGCCTATGGACTAGTCATTCCAAATCTTGAACCAACTAATGATCAAGATGGTCTCACCCTTAAGGACCATAATCATCCCTCGCTAGATGGGGGGCTTATCCCAGCCCCATTTAAAATAGAAAGCTCATTTGTAACCCAGACTATTAAGAATTGGAATATGACAACAAACCACTGAAAAAGAACTTGTTGTTCATCAACCTGCCTTTTTCTCAAAAGGATAAATAGAATGCTAAAGGACATTTATCCCCTGAGAGAACAAATTAAATTGAAAGGCCACAACTTAAGGAAGAGTTTCACCTAAAACATTAAGTTAAGTTTACTTTTGAAAAATGACAAAAATCTTATTTCCAATACTTTCTCTTCCAATATCAGTATCAATCCTCTACATAATTGGTATAATTATAGGGTGTGAAATAGTAAAAAAATCCTTTGTCAGGAATTGATGGGTACAAAATGGTTCAATCAGAAACCAAATTTAGATGCATCAATACAATTATAAATAACTTTTGGGACTTTATAGAATTTATACTTGCTTATACAAGCCTTGAACAAAATCTGGAATGCCCCTCTAGATACAAAGGTCATTTTTGTATGGTCTTTGTTGCATGGTAGCCTTTCTCTTGCCCAACACTTGTGATATCTAATAATAGCCTTTGCACATGGATTTCTATGGCCGAGTTGTAACTAATATCTCTTTTATTTTCTAGGAAGGAAAAAACTAAAAAGTGGCTTGGAATTGAGCCATGCATCTCTATGGTCACTTTTCAATAGGTCCACTTACTTGGAAGGTCGCACTATTGGGAAATAAAAGAATATGCACTATTAAGTGTGGACAATTATTTTAGTCACTGGAAATATTGTAACAATATTAAATTCAAGAGTTGAGATATTGATCAAATTTTTCTTGAGCTGATAACGAGGAAATCATGTATAATTTATGTCTGTAGAATGAGGAGTTGAGATATTTACCAAATTTTTTCTTGGGCTGATAAAATGGTTGTCATGTATAATTTGTGTTCACAAACAGAGGCTCAAGTTCACTAGTTGACCATGGACTTAAACATCTTTGCTAAATGGATTCGACAAAAACTTGGTAAATACTCACAATTACAAAATATAAAGTTATAAATTTAATTTGACCCATGCCCAGCAGAGTTCAAATGGAGTAAGTCTAACTTGATCAAACTTGGTCAAACCGAGTTTGACTCAAGAATATGATGAAAAAATCAATTAGGATCTTATCAGAGTCAAACTCAATAACTCAGCAATTTGACTCACAATCCTAGTAACTATACTTCCATGCTCTTTAGTAGGTGGCCTTCTCCTCAGTCACCCCCCCCGCCTTTCAAGTACTCTTTAGATGCTCCAAATCAATTCCTACTATCTAAGTATGATATGAACAACGTGATTGGACAAGATCTTCAGGAAATACATCCAGCTCAGTTGAATCACATCCCCTAAGCGTCTTACACCCAAGATGGCTTTCTATTTGAGCGCTTATGCAACTAAAAGAGATGAATGTAAAACCTAAATATACATGGAAAAAATTGTTATAGACCTTGAAGATCCCTTTGGAAATTTTTGAGTAGGCTCTCACTCAGTTTGGGTTGAAATCAATCACCAAATTCAATGCCTTGATGGGACTTTCCAGCTATAACACTTGGAAAACATAAGGTCAAAGGAGAATATCCTATCTAGATCTCCTATTTGTGAGAACTAGAATTTTTAATACATTACCAAGAATCAGGTGGCTCCCTCTCTACTTTCTTCTATTATCCATACCAGCAAGCCATAACTACTATTCATGAGGAAAATTTTCTAGACTAGATCACCATCCCTACAGGGACCCCCAAACAGTCTCCTTTGATTGTGCTATAATTTCAAGATGCCATGGAAGTCCTGGAATAGTGATTCCTCAACTTCTTGGTGAGTAGTGTTCGGTCTTTGTACAAGCAGATGAAAGTTGCTACTGTTTTTCCCAATATTATCACATTGAATTTACCTATCAAAGCTACTCCATAGCTTTAGAAATCAAAGAAGTTAGTATTTTTTGCAAAATGGATTTGTATGTATGCAGCTCAAATCCATATACCTTTAACTACATCATTCAAGGGCTGTGTGATAAAGGTACGACAAAAGAAGCTTCAGAATTTTATAAAGATATGCTCTACAAATGATTGTTTCCTAATAAGCACATTTATAATGAGTTTTTCATCAATATTTCACTCGAAAGAAGACTACAGGATTCCAGTAAAGCTCTTGAAGACATAAAAGATCATGGCATGGTGCCTAATTACATCACTTATAGGATTGATATGGATATGAATTGTAAAAATGGTAGGCGGTGGGAAGCCTCTAAACTTCTTTGTGACCTTCATGATAAGAGCCATTGCCTTGATGAGTTACCTTACAGGAGATTGGATAATGACTTCAATTTGCTGAGCATGCAAGGGTTGCATTTGATGAGATTTGAGAGTTTCCCTGTTGAATTTTGTAGCTTGGGAGGTACTCCACATCCCTAGGTACTTGGCTTGTGTTATTTGGCAACACAAAAGCTCTTTAAGGATGAAATACCCAAGCAGGGGGGTCTTGCACTTATGCCCAGAAGCTGCCCTACATTGAGACCTAAAAGATAGACTACCTCCAAGTTCCAAGGTCTTGTGAAATTTCTCTGTAAGCATCTTTTACCCAGCTAGTTAGTATAAAGCAGCCAAGCAAATACAAGGAATAACAACCCTACTCCATTTAATCGCATCAAGCATTCATAAGGTAGATAAAATCTCTCTCTCTCTACTTTGACATTGACAAACACCTAGTGGCATCCAATATGTTAGCCACTCATTCATATAGAAGCAACAAGTTCTTCTATAATGCAGGTGATTATTTAAGAGTGTCTCTGCTACTGGCTATCAAAAATTGAGATGCACAGGATTTCATAAATCCTTCCTACTACTATCTAATGGCCATAAAGACTATCTCTTAATGCATGGAGTTTTGACAACATGGATAATTTAGAGCATTTTCCAGTTATATTGATGGAACAACAGTCATTACTATGCACCTTCACCTTTGTCAGAAGGCTAGTCCTGTGATAAGGACTCATCATATAATTTCACTCAAAAAGGCTCTGCCTCAGAAAATTCCTCCAAAATGAATTTACGCCAAAGTTTTATGTCTAAAAGGCTCAAAGAAAGGGGATGTATATAATCTGGTGAACCAGAAAACAATAGACTGATATTGTGAACCTCATCAACTCCCTTAGCTAGTGGATAACTGTAAGGAAGAATCCACCATAACTTATGGCTGAATCCTGATACACATACTTTGTTGAGGTAGAATTTTAAACAAATGGAGCAAGGTAAGGTAGGCCTTTTTACTACTGGTGCCAAGGAAGCATTTGCTTGAAGGGAGAATTTTGAACAGTGGAAAGGGAATGCAAGACCCAATTCACATATTACTACATGTTATATCAAGCTCACCTAAGTCTGCAACACATATTAAATATTACATTCATAATTATAGGCCCAACTAATGAAAAATGCCAACACACAATAACACCAACATTAAATCAGATTTAGACTTTAGTTATGGATACAAATTTTTATATACCCCTTTTTCTTTCTCATTACATTTTAGATGAACGATTTAAGATATTCATAAATCAGATAAAAGTAACTAACCTCAACATAAAGAATGCATCCAGTAACCAGAACTCTCTGTCTCCCTGGCTCTGATGTTTGCATGGTCAGAACTGGGTTAAGTACCCTTTACAAGCCAAAACATAACGAGGGCTAAGTGCCATTCCATTGTACCAAAAAGCCTCTTTTTTTGTGGCTACATCTATGAAGCTATAGATTAGAAGGGGCCCCACATACATCACAGATGATTTTGCAAAATATAAAATAACAGTGAGGCTAAATTGCTTCCAGAAGGACCATATATAGCAGATAAAAAACAACATCAGCTTGATTGCAACTTTGATTGGAGCAGAATAGCAACGCTTTCGACTCTATCTTAAGGTCTTAGCATAGGCATGTCCTAAACATTAATGGCATACTTCTGCCCAGTGGCCAGCAGATAATTCAACCACGAAAAAGTCAAGTTGCTTATAAATATTGAACTACCATAAGTTGTGAGGGTACCAGAGTTATGTTTTTGGGGGAACAATATTTTATCAGTTAACTAATTTTCAGAAAGTGGATCAGAATTTTCTATCACTTCTACCTTTTTAGAGCCTTTGATAGCAATGAAAAAAAGTGTTGATATTAGTGGAAGAGTCACAACCAATATGCAATCATCAAATATGCTATGAAATAAATGGGAGTTGCCACTAATGAACAAAACAACACATGGAATCATTTCATATACCCATAGGATGAAGCTAGATATCCACCATACTATCAAAAGAAATTATGTGAAGATGATGCATACCCCTTTTCTGTAGTAGTGTTATAACCAAATGTAAAAATAGGTATTGACATAAAATAGTACCATAATAAATTCAAGTATATTTGCAATAATTTTCTTATAAAATGGTATTTAATATCAACATGGTTAGTATGATTACCAAATGTTGGATTCTCACAAGTTAATGGCTCTTTGACTCTATTACAAAGCAATGTGATTTTTTCTTGCATTATCTTGAAGTAGCTCCATCGTCACACTATCTAAATTGCCTCTTTGTTAGCCCAAATTTATGCCACATGTTCTACTTTATTGGTTGATAAAGCCACCAATTGCTGCAACTTAGATATCCAACTTATAACTCCATCAACATGAGTGAAATTATATTTTGTATTAGACTTTAGTCTATCTTTGTCTCCACCAAAATTAGATTAAAAAATACCTTCAATTTACAAATATGTAAATTTATGATAAATAATAGCATCTAAGGTTCCCAAGTATTTGAGTAACCTCTACACCATAGTCTAATGTTCCTTAAAAGGATTAGCCCTGAACCTACTTAGAACTCCCAATAAGTGGGAAATATTTAGTCTAATGTTCACCATGGTGAAGATGAGGCTCCCTATTAATTAGTAAACAGGTAAGTATACATGTTTTTTTTTTCTTTTCTTCTATCTTAAGACACTATTTGGAAGCCAATTTGAAGTGTATAGGAAGTGTGGTATTGACTAGTTTTACATTTTCATATTGAAGCATTGTAGAATCCTTTTAGTATATTACTTTTTCCATAACCATATATTTCTACATGTTTTATTCCTATGTATCATCAGCCATAGAATTTGGTTTCTTGCACCTAAGTCATTCATTTCAAATTTCCCACCCCAACTAAGCCTTAAGATCAATTATTTTCTCGATGTTGAGGATTGCAACCAATATATGATCAACACTCGATAAAATTATAATAGAAATTCGATTATTAAACCTATTATAATATCCACAATGGTCCACTTCACTCCTACTAAAATATTCACTTTTCATGAAGGTATCAAATTTTATTAACACATCCTTGACATCCATCTCAATTCATAGAGAACCTTCCACATAGACATCATGCTTGAGATAGCTATGCAAGAAAGTAATGTTTACAGCAATATGCTTTAACTCTAAATCCTCTGTTGCTACTAGTGCATGTAAAAAATCTACAATAATCAACATCACAATTGGAGAGGAAAATTCATTAAAGTTTATTCCTAACTTCTACACAGAATCTTTTTCCACTAAGTAAATTTCACTAAAGTATATTGCTAACCTTTGCACATAATATTTTTCCACCAAGCATGCCTTATAGTTTTACGATTCCATTAATATTCTCATTTAATCTGTACTTCCACTTGTTACCAATGACCTTCTTTTAGGTAGGAGATTCACAAGTTCCCACATTTGATTCTTGTGAACAACTTTCACTTCCTTGTTGATGAATTTCATCCATTTATCTACATCCTCAAATTATCTCAGTTAACCATCATCAATTACCAAAGCAAAAGAGAACTAGAATAAAAAGAAGGATACCACACTAGATGGCTATCGGGACATGTTGATCATTAGGTTGTGGCTATTGAACTTGCTACTCCACATGCTAAGTAGATGCACCAACATGCTTATTTTCATTTCATCTTAGTTCATTTCTAGTTCAATAGGTACAATCTCAAGTTTTTGTTGTATGTCCTTAAAAATATAACCCCAACTAACAATTACTTTATGGTGAGTAGGATCTCACTATTTATAGTCTTTTATTATATTTCTGAAAACACATTTCCTTGATTTTGGGTCAAATTTGTACCTTTTTGTTTAGTCATATGGAAAATGCATCACAATTAAATGTATGTAAATGAGAGTAATCAACTAGCTTACTACCCCAAAATTTTTCTCTAGAATGAATCCATCTAGAATATCTATGGTTGACCTATTAATAATATAAGAAATTTTATCAATGGTTAGTAGTCTTGATTCTCTGCCCATAATCCATTATCCAACATATACGTGTTGAGTGTGCTTCTCACACATTCCACGATTGTGTGAGTCATATATATCATCCACACCACTTTGCCATGGAGCATGTGGAATAGTCTCTTGGTGATTACTTCCTTCCTACATGAAAATTTTATCAAAATTCTTAAGGAAATATTCTCTTCTATTATCTAACTTGAGACATAAATTATACTTTCCTAATATTTTCTCTACTAGTGCGTTAAACATTTTAAATTTTCTCAAAGGGTTCTAACTTGTTTTGGAAAAATAAACCCACAGTCCTATATCGTTGCTTATTTGTGAATCTGACTTTTGAAATACTTTCCATAAGTTCTAACCTCACTATTTACGAAAAACTGACCAGTGGAGTTTTAAGTGACACGAAGGTACCTGACCAGCCTTGCTATAAACTGTGAGAGGATGTCCAATATCTGCTTGCACACAAAAAAGGTTCAATGCAATCCCAAATACACCATCATAGTCCGGCATATTAATGATTTCTTCGTATACTACAGTTTTTGGAGTTATGACTCCATAAACCACTCTTTGTTTGAGGCTTGTAGCCCTTAGTCCCCAAGCCTTGCAAGTAAAATCTATGTTGTGAGAATCATGCACTTAGCTAATATGATAAAAGGAACTTGATTTCTTTGGGTATGGCAGCATGTCTTTCCTACCATTATAAGTAATGGTAATGGTAATATAACCTTCCTCAATATCAATGTTAGGAGTTCCATATTCTTCCATGGTACCCAGTTTAACCAAATGGCATTCTAGGCTAAATTATTTGAAAGCAAAAAGCACATTCATGGTTCCAATCACATTGTTATGCTGAGTATATATTGTTCTTCCTCTGTCTATCATAGAATAAGGAGCAGACCTTTGTTCTTCAAAGTGTATGACTGCCTCAAGTTCAAAGGACTTGAGAGCCTCTAGAAGGAAATCAAATTCACATACATCTAAAGAGGTCAAGCTGTTTTCCAGATACTTGCATCGATCTCTTTATTCTCTTCTAAATTGAGATAATGGGAGTTAGAGATTCGATCCCAAGCTGATGATTAAAAAACCCGCAAACAATTCTATCAACAATGGAAACTTCGTATCCTCTGTTTGAGAGATGCAAATTTTTCGCCCATCCACAGTAACCATCCCCTCCTACAACCATTACTTTCTTCCCTTTACCTCCTCCGTCCATGGCAGGGGATGTTGTTTTCACTTATTTCTCCTTCACAACAACAACCCTGAGAGAAAATCTGGCAAAATTTCTTCTACTGCATTGTCTTTCAAACAAAGATAAAGATACAAACCTACCACATCCAAAAAAGGCCATTTGCTTCTAAAATGAAATAGAACCTTGCCCTTTTCTAAAGGAAAATGCATTAGCAAGCATCAGCATAGTGCTAGTAGCATCCAGATGAAGCTTAATGCAATCCATTGAATTGAAACAAGAAGCAGTCAACAATGTCTGTGACATGGATTCATGGTTGAAAGCTAGTGTGTACCTAACCTAATATAGAAATGGTACGTTAGCCCCAAACTCGGCCACATTTGAGAATTAGTACATATAGAAAAGATAATCACAATCATTTTACATAGAAGACCTAGAAATGGTACATCGGGCCTGAACTTGGCCACATGTGAGAATTAGTGCATATAGAAAAGATAATCACAGTCGTTTTACATAGAAGACCTAGATGACAGAGGTGTGTATGATTATTTGGAGTCATAGTGGTCCTCCATATATGGTTATTTTAAGAAATCTGGATTAGACCAAAAGCTTTCCCCTGACGTAATAGAGAAGCTTCAAAAGAAAATTGAGACCTAATGTTAACCAAATGAATGCAAAATGGTAGTTTTTGTTCACCAAATGAATGCGAAATGATATTTTTTGTTTACCAAATGAATGCATAATGATATAAACTATGGTTTGGCCCTACGGAAGTTGAACATAAGCTACTCATAATTGCAATTTATAGCCTAAATATTAGCCAAAGCCTTCACCCTGGAAAGTACTAAATGAAAATTTTAAACATTGTAAGCCAAGCAACAACATTTTTATAACCTATGCCTGTACAAAATAACAAAATCCCAGCTAAGAATCTTACTGGTGAAGAAAACCTGAAGAATATTTTGTCGTATTGAAGGCAAATGAGGTCTGCAGACAAGCATCTATGAACAAGAATCCAGGCGAACAAAGGAATATGTTTTGTCTCTCGAAAGTTAATAGGGTTAGAAACCACATAGAGCAATCTGATACTTCAGTAACAACAGGAATAAATCTTCATTTGTGGGAAAGGGATGAAACTGATGCAAGTAACAGCAGGAATAGATCTTCAGTTGCAAGAAAGGGATGAAATTGATGCAAGTAACAGCAGGAATATATTTTCAGTGGCAGGAAAGGGATGAAACTGATGCAATGCAAGATGAGGAAGAGAAATATTGCTCAGCAGCACAAAGAAAAATGACAGAGGAAAAATTTTCAGGAAAGGGCTGAAACTAATGCAAGTAACAGTAGTAATAGTAGGAATAGATTTTCAGTGGCAAGAAAGGGAAGAAACTGATGAAATGCAAGATGAGGAAAGGAAAATTTTCTCAGTCATGCAAAGCAAAAAGATGGAGGGAAACTTTTATTAAAATAAATAATATTAAAAATTATAAAATATTAGCTGTATGCCTAAACTACAATTTGTTAAAAAGACTTTTATTAAAATAAATAACATTAAAAATTAAATTAGGTACAATTTTTAACTTAAATATGAATAATAGCTAATTAAACAACAACAAAAATGAATGTGAGGATAATAAATGTACTTATTATTATTAATTAATTATTTTAGATCTATTTTAATTTTGTATTTACCAAGTTTTGTGAGGATAATAAAAATATTATTATTATTAATTAATCATTTTAAATTTATTTTAATTCTGTATTTACTAAATATTATTGTAAAATTTATTTTCACTCAAAAAAGGTTGGCACTTCAAGACATTTTATCCTTCTAGATGCCTAAGGGCATCAATAAAAAATATATAAGACCTCCATAATGCAATCAAGTATGTTTACATAAGGAGGAAAAGGGGACATGAGGTCTTCACATAAGGGAAACATCCATTAACCCTTAAGATGGGTGATAAATATCCTCATATCTGTGAATAATGATATCAATAAACTCAAGTAGTTGTAGGTACCCCATAATTTTTTGGAGAACTTCACTTAGAGCTCAAAATACCATATTAAACGTTAATCATAGTTTAGAAGCTCTTCACATGTGTTGTTAAGAGACACAAAGCAAAAACAGGTAGATATATTGCATTCCTCTAGGGTATAAGATAATATGATTTCCCCTTAACATTGTCATGAAGAATATTATGATCTAAGAGCAGAAGAGCTAGATAAACATATCATGGACTTATATCGAGTAAAAAGAAGTATTTTTTGTGTGGAGCATCCACTTGAGCTAGAAAAATGAAAAGATGATGTCAAATGTAGAATTTCCTTGAAATTTTGCAACTACTATAGTGAACAATCTGAAAACTGAAAGCTAGTTTCTTTTCACTAAAACTCAGAATTTATCTACTGCAAATTTGGAGTGGAAGAGACAGAAATAACAACAATCACACAATTCAAAACACATTTTTTTAGGGAACCCAACTAGGAAAACCCACTGCTTGCTTGAGAATTTTATTGAAGAAAAAAAAAACTGAGCAATAGATCTCTTACAAAATAATTATTTCAATTAGAAAACACACTTGTTTTCCATACTTTTTCTAAACATAAAACCCTTTCAAGATTGTTAATCTTTGTTTCCCTCTACCAATTTGTTCACAAGCTTCTCTTGCACACTCACCTCTCTCAAACTCCACTCACAACCATGTACATTCTTCCCATAAACCTGTGAGCTCTATTATCTTGTATTACCAACTCGTGCTCACAAGACAATGATCAAATTTTGCTTTCATTCCTCCTTATAAGAACCTCGATTAGGCTATTACTAGCAAGTTCTATTTTAGGAATGTAGAACTATTGATTGACTAGTTAACAAAAGCTCATTGATTGCGTTAACTCTTCCTTCCTATAATTCAAGAGCCTGACTCAATCAACTTGTCCTTTAGCCAAAATAACTTACACTAGAAGAAAATAAACTCATTCTTCCACTAATTAACACTAGTCAATTGAAATGGTTAAGTAGACTTATGTAAGAAGACATGATTATCAAAAAAGAAGGATGTAGGAGGCAGAGCTGAATAGATGGTGACGATGGCGGCACTAGGGTTCGAGTTGCTTGGTGTTCATGGCAGGGTAGCAGCCCTGCCCCCGTGACCATTGAGTGCATCTCTACTCTCTACTCCATCTTTTTGGAGCTCTCCTCGTGGCTCACATTCATTATCGTCACTCACGGAAGTCTTAGGGATTTGTTGCTTTGCATGACTGCTTCTGCGCGTTCTCCGATAGTTGCACCCCATTTTCGTTTTCTTTACGTTTGCTCTGTTTTCACTATCGTCTACCCCTCCACGGAGTTTGTTGCACTGACTAACGGTTGGTTATCTGTCAGTTTTCAAAAAAATTCATTCGGGTTATCAATGGAAGGGGCCCAGGAAAAAGAGTTAGTTAACTACTCAGAGGACCCATATGCCTTGGTGGACATTTGAGCATTATCCCGGAGCTTCTCTTCTGGTATGCATGGCACACACTCGACATCTTCTCCTTTTTTGTTATCTGCTGACCCCAGATCCTCACCCTTTGCATATGCCCCCTTTCACTCTTTCCTTGGCCTCAAATCCTTCCAGGTCCCTGAACTCACCCCTAACTCCCTTGCTATCTTGTCTGCAACCGACCTCGATCTCATCTCCTCCCTGGACCTCTGCCCTCCTTCCACTTCTACACTTACCTTTCTCTCTCAGACCCTCCTTCTCTCGGCCACTGCTCCCTTTTTCACTTGCCCCTGGACATCCTCTCTGTTCCCCCTGCCTCATTTCTCCACGTCGTCCACCCTCCCCACTGCCCCCCGATCGACCACCCCCTTACCTTCTCTCCCCACCTTCAATCCACCCGGCTCTGCAATCCCATCCCCTTGCCAGCCCTCTGGCCGCTTTTACATCCCCCCACCTGAGTTTAGCCATCACCCCTCCTCCACTGCGCCTTCCTCCACTGAGTTCAGGCTTGATCGTTTCCTTATTAAGGAGGATATACTTCTTAATCTTGGCTCATACAAATAGTGGATTGGTTCGGGAGGCATCTTTGATCACTCACTGATCTACCTTGAAATCACTGGTGCTTTCAACAAGCCAGCCTCACCATTTAAATTATGCTCGGTCTGGCTATAGGATGTCAATTTCATAAATATGGTCAAAACACAGTGGAGGCTTGCTCCCCCTCTGGGAAATCACTCACCCTCATAACTATTTGTGTATGGACTCCTCTCCATCGAAAAACAAATTGTTACTTAGGCAAAAAACAAAAAAAGAATGGAGGACCAAAATCTTTCACTTATTGAACAGGATATTCAAAGACTTGAGAATCCTATCGGGGGTGGATTCATTTTAGAAGTTGCGAAAGCCCAGCTTAGCCTGGCCCTGATGGATGGTCTATGGAGTTTTATCAAGCTTATTTTGACTTGTTGGGATAGGAACTACTGGCGGTTGTGGAAGAGATCTGGCAATCTGGTCGCATCTATAAGGGTTTCAACTCCACTTTCATCGCCCTCATCCCCAAATAGATCACCCCTCGTATTTTAAGGATTTCCACCCCATATATTTTTGTAATTGAATCTACAAGATTATGGCAAAAATACTTTCTAATCAGCTCAAACCTATTTTATCTAACCTTATCTCTCCTGAACAATTCACATTTCTTGAGAACATACAGATTCATGATGCCATCGGTATTGCTCAGGAAGGCCTACACTCCATGCACAACAAGAAGATCAAAGGACTGATCCTCAAGATTTATCTTGGGAAGGCATTTGATCAAGCAAGTTGGCTCTACATCCGCAAGCTCCTTACTCATCTTGGATTCCCAATTCAGGTTATTAATTGGATCATGTGTTGCATCACCTCGGTTTCATATAGCATCCTCATGAATGGTGCCGCTACAGACTTCTTTCATGTGGAACGGAGTCTCCGTCAGGGATGTCCACTATCCCCCCTTCTTTTCCTACTGATAATGGAAGGCCTTAGTAGATGTATTGTTGATGAAAGGGACAGAGGCAGACTGAAAGGCATTCGAATTGCGGAGAATTATATCCTCACACACCCACTTTTTGTGGATGACATAATTATTTTTCTCAATGGATATTTAGGTGAATCCACAGTGGTAACATCAATCCTACTACTCTTCTGTACTGCTACAGGAATGCAATGCAACAACAGCAAATCCACTATGTTGTCATGGCTGCTCCCCACTGGAGGTCCACTTTGCGCAAAAGAGATTCCCTTTATTCTCACCATATTTGAAGATAGCCTGAAATACTTGGGTTTCTACCTTAAACCTGTTAACATAAAACTGTTGATTGGAGCTAGTTAATTACCATGATTGAAAAGATACCGAACAATTGGTACCACCATTGGCTCTCAAGGGCAGGCAGGTGGGTACTTATCAAGTCCGTTTTGGAGGCCATTCTGGTCTATTGGATGTCCCTCTCTTGGATACCAAAAGGCATTCTATACAGGATTCAAAAGATATGCCGCAAATTTCTCTGGATTGGGGCTAAAAAAGGTCACACATTTTCCTAGTCCAAATGGACACGTATTGCCTTAGCTAAGAGCTGGGGAGGATGGAGCATCAAAGATCTTCTGACTTTTTCTTAGGCACTTGCTGCTAAGATTGGGTGGTAGATTCTCACTAGCAACAATCTTTGGACCAACGTTGTCACTCTCAAATACATCCACCCCTACAACACTATTGAATGGCTATGACAACTCCCTGCACACAAATCCAATTTCTCAACGATCTGGAGAGCTATTATGTGTTCCATCAATCACATTAGTAACGAACTAGCCTGGAAGATGGCTTCAGGTTCGATGGTGTGAATTGGATGGGATGCTTCGTCGGGATGCGGAAATGCTCACATCCTCCCACCTATTCTCATAAACACTCTCAACCGAGCTGGTATTCACACACTGAATCAAATTGTTGACAGGGACCAATGTACCATATTCACCCAAGACTGGTTGAGTCATCTAGATTTCCACCTTCATCCTCAATGGGAGGTGGCCTAGACTACATATTTAGATGTCTTAAAAGAATCTCATGTTAGAATCACAAATTACCATCAGGATGAACTCATCTAGGCCATCTCTAAACATGGCAAATACACTCCAAAAGAAGTGTACCTACACATCTTCAACCCTCACCAGCCTCCAACTCTTCTCCCTTGGTGGCGTACTCTCTGGAAATTAAAAGGTCCTATTAAAGCTAGGCTTCTCATGTGGTGCATACTATTGAATAAAATTCCTACGAGGGCTAATCTCTAATTGCGCTCACAAATTGGACCCAACAAATGTATCCTCTGCCTTGTTGTTGTTGAAGACACCATGCACCTATTCCTCAACTGTCCATCCATTCATGAACTTTGGCATCTCATCATCACCTCCCTCAAACTCCATCTCCATTGGGAGGGACTGACTGCATCCACAGCATGGGAGACTTGGTGGCTATCTTCTATTCCCCACAAGCTTCGTAATCTTCCCCTATTAGTTTGTTGGGGCATCTGCATTGTCCACAACCGAGCCATCTTCCACAACTCCCCACTCAATTGGACCTCATCTACTACCCATATTATCTCCATCTATCATATGATTCCGGATGACCTCCCACCTCTCCCTCCCTGGACTATCACCCCTGAACATATTGATCACTCTCTACCCTTGGCATATTTTGATGGCTCTGCACAACTAGATGGTTGCAGTGGTGGATTCCTTCTACATTTAAGTCCTCTTCATTTCTTCAAAGTCAAGATCGGTCTTGGGTGTGGCACTAATAATTTTGTTGAACTTTCCTGCCTACTTGTACTTCTACAATTTTCCATTACTAAAAATTGCTATAATCTTCAGATCTTTGGCGATTCCAAAATTATCATTGATTGGTTCAACCTACACACATCCTATCACATGCACACACTCCAGAGCATATTGGATGAAGTACTTCAACTCAAAACACATTTTGATTTCATCTCATGTCAACATATTTAAATGGAAAGGAACACGATTTCTGATTTCCTATCCAAGGAGGTGGCGCACCTACTAAGAGATCATATGGAGATACATGAGTAGAACAATCATGCATTTTATCAGTATTTTCATCGCCCTTTCGATCTTGATCAAAGGATGGGGTGAAAATCACACCAGAGGCATCTCTTGATTTATTTTTGGCTACTTATATCATTTTTTGAACACAAACTGTTATGTTAATATTGCTGCCATACATAGTATGTATATATTCGGACATTTATCAGATGTATTTGTCTTTGCTATCATGATACAACTTTATTGTTGATATGAATATTCTCTATACAACGTGTAACTTTTATTTCATATTAATAGAAGCTACGATTTTTGTTGTGGAAAAAAACACTAGTCAATTGCTTCTTTCACTCCTAACTTTTAGGAATTTTCCCTAAATTTTAGGAGCTTGTCCCACTTTTTATGAATTAGCTCCTAACTCATAGGAACTTTTGCATGCTCAAGGAGAAACTCATTGTGGTTCCATTAATTAAGGCACAAATCAAAGAACCCTTTCTCGCTAATATTTTCTACACTCCCTCTTAGCAAGGAAGGTGTTCCTGGAAGAAACTCGTCTACCTGGATCTGTCTCTAACATTACCATGTTCTCTATTGTTGCAGTTACTCCCGCTAAACTAGAAGGTTTCCATACTTTCTTTTGGGGGACATGCTTTAAAGACTTGTTCTTTCCCACAATGCTCTACAAGCCTATCACTTCTTTATTCTGAGAACTTCCTGCCTTGTTTCTGCCTCTGAAAGCATGCATCTACAACACCACAATCTACCTCTATTAGTGAATGCATCTCCTTTAGGTCATCGAACTTTGGCCCAAACAGTATGCCCTCTAATGTCTCCTCTGTCCATCAGAGATGCCAACTCATAGGATCTTCAACCTTCCCACTACTTGCTCATTGTTGCTCCACAAAAGACAATTCTTAGGGAAAAGGAGGTTTCCCACTTTCCACTAGAGATGTGTTTCTCAACACATTGAGCTAGGGTTGGCTAACTGGCCCTCTTGGATTCTCTCTTAGGTAACCACTAACCACTTTTGGTCGGGGTTCTAGTATTTCCCAACCAGAGGGGGCTCCCTCACATAAAGAAACTAGAGATTTGAAAATTATAAACTGACAGAGACCAAGTATGTTGTAACTATTTCACAATTCATTTTGTTGGGGGTAGGTAAAGATTTATCTAAAGGGAATTTTTATAGTTCAAAAACCCTGCAAAAATCACAGCTTATGCTTAAACAACCACTCATTCTCACAAAGGGTTAATCAATATAACATCTCAGACATTCAAAAATTGTAGCACAGGGGAACATGGTAGAGTAAATGCTCATTTAAAATGAAACAACTTGATAAATTCAGATAGTGCACTCATAGGAAATAAGCATTTTAGAATAAATTAAACACAGATATAAGCACTATCATTGCAACTGAACCAAGTTGTAACCCCTAATTTGGAGCAATGTTAAATTGAATTCCAAATAGCCTCAACTTGTACTTATGACAGGAAAATAGACATACTTTTAGTGGAAGAGAGACAACATCAAAGTTTACAGGAGATAACAAATCTTTTAGAGGAGAAAAAAAAATATGAGATCCCATACCATGAGTATCTTCTCCAGAATATTAGTGGATCAACTGATACACAAGCTCCATGCATAAAAATTTAGGCAACAACACAATCACACAATAACACTCTTGCGAAGTCTTTTGCTAAACCAACCAAACAACCTTTCTTCATTCACTTATCTTCATTATATAG
The DNA here is from genome assembly GCA_034641835.2 of Pinus albicaulis. Taxonomy (NCBI): domain Eukaryota; kingdom Viridiplantae; phylum Streptophyta; class Pinopsida; order Pinales; family Pinaceae; genus Pinus; species Pinus albicaulis. The sequence continues at coordinate 1,349,654,426 of CM076570.1, read as the reverse complement.
GAAAAATATCATAGTGTAATAGGCAGTTGCATACAAAATATGTTCGATCCATGGAGAGGATCAACACAAATTGGAAAATTAGAAACATCATAACTAAAAAATAGAAAAATTATAGTTTTTTACACCTTTTTCGAAAATAACAAAGGAAATCCTAAAATACTTAACTTCACCTTAAAGAAAATAACATATTTTAAACCATGTTTATCTTCGAATCTCATCCTTTTGGAGTAAAGAAAATTGAAACAACAGAAAAGCATAGAAAAGCTACTAGTGAACTAATAACTCTGCACAACGACAAGGTAGCACAAAGTCATATTTCCTTTATGGCTAACACATGTTCGATGAAAGCTGGGCTAAGATGGAATCCAGGTGTAAAGCAAGCTAACCTCTCAAATATCTGACATCTGGAAGCTCCAAAACATGAGTGAGACTCAGTAGGCAAGGGTTGCGCAACACCTGCACAACGCCTGCACAACACCTGCATAGCACACTTTGTTTTGGGTATATCTCCCAAAATGTAATATATTTTTTCAAAACTGAAGGAGGTTATTTTATATGATAGTGTTGGGAAGAAATACCTCTCTCAGTTTCTCCAAATCCTTCCCCATCTTCTCACAAAATGCTCTGCAAAACCATGGCTCAAAATAAGAAATTTACAAACTATGAAAAATGAGCTTTAAATATGCATTCATAACGCCTGATTTGTGACACTTGTGCAAAAAATGGAAGATGTTTTTGTACTTTGGCCCATTTTTATGAACAACCTCTCTCAGCTTTCCATAATTGGCCTCTATGTGGTCGAAATTGTCATTTCAAAAGGGTGTAAAAAATAGAGAATGTGTAGCGCTGTGCAGAGAGAAAATCTAAGTAGCATTGTGATGCTTTGACCTAATGTTTTGGAGTGCTCCACTTGACTTGGCATGTGAATCACAGCATAGGTAATGATTAAGTATAAGGGGTATGATATCCCTTTGGTGTGGGAGATATATATATATATATATGAGAATGGGGTATTATGCATGAGGGTTATATGATATGAGTATGGGAAATGGTAATGTTAATATAGGGAATGGTTTAGAATGAAAGGGGGGAATACAATGAATGTAATATGATGATAGGTTAATGATATATGGGAAGGGTGTAGGATGTAAATTTATATGAAGGGGGATGAGTGGAAGGTAAATGGGTAAATGGGGAAATAGGAGGTGAAATGGATAAGCATAAGGTAAATAACAATGAGGGATAAAACTATAGGATGTTTCAAATGACCATACCTTGTAACCATCAGAACTATGACTGCAAATGAGCTTAATTTAGAAAATTTTGATAGACAAATGACTAAACCCCCTTTGACTTGACATGACAAAAACATGTGTGATCATGATTCCCATTAACTTGACACTTTTTCAGAATTTGAATGAACCCTTCATGTAAGAAACTCAAAGATGTCAGACAATGATCTAGAGGCTATGACAGTAGCAGTAGCCACATGCTTAACTACTCAAAGCTAAAAATTAAAGGATAAGGAAAAACATTTGAGAATAAAACTTATGACCCTAACACACATGAACAGAATATGAGCGGTAAACCAAGGAGTTTAGCTTGAAACCAATTTCTTTCGTGGCAATTCAAAGTATGGATCAAATCTCACATGTCAATGATTTAAAGAGAGGAAACCACAACCATGAACCCAATATGATCCCAAAATCTTCGCAACATTTCCATCATTAATAAAGTGGAAGCATAACCATTGATTGTATAACATGTTGAAAAGAGGAGAGTACTTAAGAATAGGGTACCGATGTTCTTTAACCTAGGATGCCATCTGAGAGTCATCCATTCGCAGATAAAACCACTTACCCTCCAAATATCATTGTTGTAATCGTACCACCCTATCCTAAAAAAATCAGAATAAAAAATGAGTTTCTAACAATCCAGATCAACCTTAATTAACTTCCTTCTTTTTCCATGAATGATGGAAAAAATTATGTGGATTACAACATTGGGTTCAATTACCAGTGAGGATACCAAAAAATTTGAATGCACGTGAATAGTTGCATGTACAGGAGATGTCTTAAAGTGATAGACTCCCGACTTGGGGAAACCATGACTCTCCGCCTCAATAGTCGCATGTAACAACACATCGAGTAATGGCACATCACTGCCCTAGTTTTCTTCAGTATCAAGTAAAATCCTACCGATAGATGTAAAGGCCAGTTGTACAACGGACACCACTGACACTCTGCAATCCCTCCTATATGTGCACCAAAGTAGATAGCATTACTGAGAAATACCTTATGTAGTAGTGTATGAAAAAACCTCTATAAAATATGTAGACAAGGTAACTTAATGTCACTTATCAATTATTGACACCACTCGATGTAGGTTGTCACCGACTCAATCCACTAGGAAACCCCTTCAAATAAAATAGATTGGCCAATCACCATCGACCAATTTCGTTGGTAAGATCTAATCAAGCACACAATTGGCAAAGAACTTCAATGGCAGCGCAAACCATTAATGGATTGTCCCTCATATAATCAATGAAAAACTTGAAAAATAAATACCTCCCAAACCAATTAATGATCCCAAGAGACTCCTTCTTGATCAAATTAAAAATTGAAATATGTTACCAAGTCCACCAATAAAATTAATGCACTTACGTAGCAGTAAAGATCCTCATAAATCCTCCTATCGACCAATCCCAACCCAGAGAGGAGCAAGAAGATCCATAAGAGCAAAGGTTCAGAAGAGATACTGTGTAAAACAACCAGCCAATGTGTCTCACATAAACCATAAAGAAGAACAATAGGTAGCAGCTAAGATGCTCGAAAATCCCTTGATTGATCATTCCCAAATGAGGGAAGGAGAAGGAAGATCCACAGGAGCAAAGGTTCAGAAGAAAGATAATGTAAACAACCAGCTAGTGCGCCTGAGATAGACCATGGAGTATACCAACAACTAGAGTGGAAAATAAATTGTTATTAGTGTACTTTGAAACAAAAGAACTAGCAGAGATCCTTGATATTATTAAAAACCAGGATAAAAACTAAATCTAGCTTAGATAATTATGCTTAGACGCATTGCACCAAACAACACTAGTGAATGCTACATTTAATCCATCTACCTCCACACTTACAACCAAAATTACTGCCCTTGTGAATTTTGTGATTAATGCTTCCACAATCCTATCTTTTATCCTCGGTGTTTGCTTCTTGCAAAAGTTATCGTATAAGAGATTTTGAAGTAGGCATATTTTCTACCAATGGATATTATGTAGTTTAACTCCACCATCCTTTAAGTGAATCTAATCCATGTTGTCAATGACCGTCAGAAGTTTCAATGCAACAATGTATTGATAGCAGCAACCAACAGATAGAAGTAGCATTCAAAATAAATGAAACAGTCAAAAAACGAAAAATAAAACACTATTGATGGAGACCCCAAAAAGTACTCCAACATTAATGCCTATCCATGTTTGGCGAAAGTGTCGTCATCGCTCCTCTCACCAAGCACCTTTGTTGTCAGCCTCCATTGCCGTAAATCCATCAGTTGTTTTCGGCCTCCATCACTCTGCTTCCTGAAGAACCCATAAACAACATAAAGACAAACCCCTAATCCTTTACTTTTTCCTTTTTTACTAGCGCCTCGTATCAAAAATTTTAAAACAAATTTTTTTTTTTTGTCTTAAAATCCCCCTCCTTGTAGTAGTGTCGAATGTAATGACATACAAGTTGTATCTAATCCTATAAAAAGAGATCGAAGGGACATAAGAGGGATTGATGTCTAAGAAATCTTGCTAGGAAAAGTTGTCGAGTTCTTTAGAGTCAGCTACCCCACCAAAACGAAGAGCCTAATAAATTGTTGTATTTATATAAGATAGCGTAAATGATAAGTGAAATAGCAACCTTGATATAGGCGCGAGACAGTAGTAGCTTGCACGCTGGTAGACTTAGGGTGCACTATCAGAGTCAATTTTGCAAGTCATGTAAGATTATAGTGTCTTTAATTGATATGGTTTTGTCTTAATTGTTAATTGTCTTAAATGAATTTCATCTTGATTTCCATTGTCTCAAGTGGCCATTGTCTTAATATAAAGTTTCGTCTTAAAATATTTTTGTCTCAAGTTGTTTTTGTTTTAAATATAAAGTTTTGTCTTAAATTGTTTTTGTCTTAACATATTTTTGTCTCAAATGATTTTTGTCTTAAATATAAAGTTTGCCTTAAAATATTTTTGTCTTAAACTGTTTTTGTCTTAAAATATTTTTGTCCCAAAATATTTTTGTCTTAAATATAAAGTTTTGTCTTAAAACATTTTGTCTTAAATATAAAGTTTTGTCTTAAAACATTTTTTTGTCTCAAATTCTTTTTGTCTTAAATTTTATATTTAAAACAATTCAAATTATATTAAATTTTAATTTAAAATAACTAAAATAAAAAGTGAATTGTTAAGACAAGATTTCTATTGTCTTAAAAAAATGTCTTAAATGCCTTTCATGTAATAGTGGTAGTGTGCAATTACAATATACACTTTAATAATCACTTTAATAATAAATATTTTAGAAAAGAGGGCCAATACGGTTCGTTTGGGCTTTCAATGCGTGGTTGGTCAGAGTTTACTATCATTACTCCACAATGAATTTTCAGTACCTCCGTCATCGAGAAACGTTATCCCCTCTCTCACCCTATAGGGATGTACACTTTTACGCTTTATCAGAAATATGTATACTTTACTCTTAACCTTTCTACATGTATAAATTAAATAATTTGTCCGGTATTAGTCCACCTTATCAGCTTACTAGACATCTATACATTATTTTATTTTTTTAACTCTACTCCACCTTACATATATTTAAGCTATCACTTACAAAAATTACAAAACATTTTAAAACATCAAGTTTTATAACTGTTCGATTTGTACATTTTTGCTTAGACATTCACATATATTTAAACATAATTCAACATTCACTAGAAAAATTACAAAATATCTTCTTATCCAGCAATACTCAAAATTCCAAAATCCGGCGTTTCTCTAATATTCTTTGATAATCAACAACATTAGTTAAACATTAGTTTTGCAGAAGTTCTCGAAGGAAAATACAGGTTAGTAGAAGCAATAAACAGGTTTCGATAGTCTTAGCTATATACAGACTAATCTAGTGGAGTGTTGTTTTTACACGGATGTTCTGCAAGCTTTTCTTGAAAATCCTCCATCTACCTATTCTATAGCCACTTATACTGAACGCCCATCTGCGCGTTTCCCTGTAATGATATCATATGCAGATACCAGATATGAGAGCATTATAAAAAATGAATTATATATAATAAGTGTTTTTTAATGGAGGATGTGATCCAATGGTTAAATGAGCAGGTTTGGTTTCACATGTTTTGTAGTGCAATCTCTAACAAAACTATATATCTAATAATCCAATTCAAAGCAAAATTATGTATATCTCAAAATTGATCTTGTGATCCAATCCCAAACAATACTATATATATCTTAGAACCGCTCCAAATAACATTTCTTCAGTTAAAAAAAACGCCCCAACTCATTAAAAAACCAACACTATATAACCCAACTGATCATTCTTCAGCGAAGGAGTGCAGAATGGGTCTCGAGTCTTTGTTCAACGAGCGAAACCCTTCATTACAAAAATATTCTCAACTGTTTCGAGATCCAGATGCCTCATGGCGGCATGGTCAATTCGGCTGAAAAGACTCAGAATGTGTTCGAACAGGAGCTCGTCGCAGGGAATCACAAGACCACCTTGCTGGGCGTAACCGAACTCCTCCTCGGCCTGTTCCAGCAGTGACCTAAACACCGGCTGGCTCAGGTACGCTGCGCGGATAACAAACCGCTTACGACACTGTCGCCCAACGTACACCGCCAGGTGTCCAGACGGAACGTCCGGCGGCACGGCCGACAACGACCTGCGATGTCTGCTGCTATAATCCTTCCCACCAACAACCTCGAAATGGGCGTCGTCAGAAACGTACGATTCAAGACACGACCGGGAGGAAAGCAGCCTTCGAAACAGGATCTGCGCGGCCTTACGGGCACTAACCAGAGTCCGCCAAACCCTCACGATCTGCCGCACTCTCACGACTTGTAGTAACTTCTTGCATTTCCAAAACCCAGTCATGGGGATTGACGATTATGATACAAAGTCACTCGGGAAACCTGAATTAAAAGCTCTGGGTTTTTTTCAGGGACTCCGGACAAACGAGCTCCCGAGTCCCAACTATGCAAGAGCGAACAGAAAACAAATTTTTCAGCGGGTGTATGTATTTCACCAACTGATACAATAGTGTCGATTTTCCAGTAATTGTGCAGAACACCATGTCTGGATAGTGCCATTTATTATCCAGCGGAGCTCGAAGATTATGGATAATCCTCAACCCCACACACATTTCAGTGGTCAGTAGTGACTGACAGGTCATGATTTGTTCTAAAACTATGTGCGGCCCCCTGTTCAGTCGGCTGAATTACATTCTGTGGGGATGTCCCATACTGTCGGCATGTGACAGTCATGTAAAAGTATACGAACTGTACTTAAACGCTAACGGAAAATGCAAATGGAAACGGTCTGAGATTTTTCCGGAGGTTAGGCTGGTAGATTTGGCTCGCATGTGAACTTCCCAAAGGTTTCTCTTTTTCAATTTAATGGACTGCTATAAATGGTGAACTGTCATGGGAAAAGACATTTCACGATGGGCATAGTTATATCCATACCCTATTATTTTAGTATTTTATTAAAGACTAGTGAGATGTATTGACCATTTTCAGGGTTATGGGAGGCGTACCCAAAAAAAAAGGAGGAACCCATGTGCACTTGTTCTTTAACTATTGCCCTGAGAATGGAGAGTCAGAGTCTTAAAGGTTATCAATCCCTGGTTTTCCAGCTCGAAATGTTGGCCGAGACATGAAACCCCCGTGAAGATGTTTACATGTATTCACTTGTGTGGGAAGTGTGATTGTGACTAGTGTCATCACATTTGGAGATGGCAAGTCTGTGGTAACAAGCCACATGGTTTTCGAGAAATGAAGAGGAAGTATAACATGTTTGGTCAGGCAAGCCATACTATAATATCGGATCTTTATATTTGTAGGAATGGTTGCATTGAGAGTAGTGCTGTATAATTACAATTTCGATATATTTTTAATGATGGTTGGACTTGAAAGTAGTGATGTATAATTAGAACTTAGATAAACGTGTTACTCTAATGTGTAAAAACTAAAAAGATTTGGCTAGTCAGATTCTTTGTCACTGAGGTGCCTAGCCACATATTCGGGAGTATGACATGTATGTACAAGAAAACCATACTTTATTGTCTGCAACTGTATGTTTGTAATAATAGTTGCATTGAAAGTAATGATGTATAATTACAATTTAGATATATTTGTAATAATAGTTGCATCGAATCAATCAGAAAGGAGCTGAGAGGAGCAGCTACCTAGTTATAGTTAGGTGATGAACTGGAGGCATGGGGTAGGTCAAAAGTATGAGAGCCTTATTTCAGCTGCCATAGGCCCATTAATGCGGCCCAGGCAGCTGATGCCCACCGTCCGATTAAAAGTGTAGACTATCGTGCGGCGGGCATCAGCTGCCTGGGCTGCATTAATGGGCCTATGGCAGCTGAAATAAGGCTGGCCGTGGCAAAGATCCTCTTGCCAATGGAAAGAGCGGGGGCACAAGCCCCGGAGGCGTGGAAGTCGTTTAAGAACGTAGTCAGAGGATTTAGTCCGTCCCTACGGAGAAAATGTGGGGCGAAGTCATTTAAGGACATAGTTAGGGGATTCAGTCCGTCCCCATAGAGAAAATGTGGGGCGGGATGGCACAGTAAAGGAGTGATATATGGATGGAATCTCTCACAACCAGGTGGCAGAGAAGCCAAACGCGAGAGCTCTATTGAGAGAAAAGAGGAAAAAAGGATTTGTGGTAACTTTTTTAATCCTTTAAATTTTAGGATGTGGGAAGAAGGATGGGGTAACTTTCTATTTTATTTTTAATTATATCAATGAAAAATTAGGATTAAAGGATTTTTTTTAAATTTTTATTATTTAAGTTTTATTTTTAATTTAATTCTGGTTTGAGGATAAAAGAATATATTTAAACCAGGAACTTTTTTCTTAAATTTTAGAAGACTCCACTTAAGGTATTATTCAAAGGATTTAATTAATTCAAGGTGATTCTAATTTAGAAAGAAGATTTCAAATAAGCATCACTTTTGTCCCATGTGCTTTTTCAATATTTTTGGGATAAAGGAGACATTGAAAGGTTTGGGAAATACTTATGTAACTTTCGTGAAGGTTTCATGGCTTTTAACTAATACATGGTATATTTTAAGTAAGAATTTTGGCTTACATGAACACTATTATCTTTTGTTAGGATAAGAAGTATATTTAAACATTAGATTATGAGTACATCTTTTTTCGGTGCAGGAAATGTTATGAGTATGGACAAAGTTTAGAGATTGTTCAAAAAATGCAGAGAACTTTTTAATCAAACTTAGAGAGGAATATGACAAGGATGAAATCATTAAAATTATGAGCAAGAGAAGGTTAAGAACGAAGCCAAACAAAGCAGTGACTACGGAGGTCAATAATATAATGAATATTGTCAATACACTCTAAAAGTTGAAAGGGGAAGGATCCAAAGGTGAAGGGCCCTTATATCTAAATACACATAAAGACACGAACACACAATGAAGAACTCAACTCTTATTGCTCAAAAGTGAAGGAAAATAATGCAATTGGCCTACAATTTATAAATAAGCATTGAGGGGGTAGATATGCATGATACATACACAATGATAGATTTCAGAAAAGGATAACGTAACATAGTAGATGGAACAATATGACATGGAAATAGATATCTCGACCCTAATAACACATGTTGAACAATACCAAAATAATATCTTACAAAGCCGATAGTGATAATTACATATGGATCTCTAAGGAAAAGCTAGAGGTTGCAATCCCACACAAAGTTCAATGTCATCAAGTAGACTAGGGGTTAGGACCAACCCACTCAAAGCGTAGAATAAATAAGACAAAGGAAAAGAAGTGAGGAAGAAAACCAACCTTGTACAAACTGGAGGAATCATGCACTCTTCTAGCAAGCTTAGGTGTAACAGCCTCCATCAAGACCCCCTTGAATGATACATGGAAAAATGTAAGTATGACTTAGGCTGGTGAGCCAAAAACCCATTGAGGCTTATATGCCTCTGTATGTATATACATGTTAGGCCAACAGGACAATTATAAATATGGTTCAAGCCAATGTGTCCATGTAATGGGTTTGAGGAACATGAATATTAGTTGGTGAGACGAGAGATAATTAATTATGTTGGTGAATCGAGAGTTGTGTTGGGGGTGGTACATGTGTGTGTATGTGTTGGGGGAGAATGTGCATGTGTTTTTTATGATATGGGGATAAAAATCCCGATCAGATATAAATTTATTTAATTTATGTATATTAATAAACACATAATTGTTGTAGGAAAGCTTAGAGAGAAGAGCATGAGGGGCCAATGACTCTACAACGGGAAAAACACATTAAAAAAATATAGGTAATGTTATAATTTATTATAAAATAACATTATAATATTAAATAAAGGAGAAATGCATTTACGAAAATGGGGATTATGATAGAGAATCACTAGGATGATTTTAATGGTTATGGAATTCTTGGCTACCCATAATGCCCCATTTTGGGTGTAGGTTCGAGGGAAGCAGTTGATACTTTCCTTACTGGACATAGGGTGTCATTTTGGGTGCAGGTTTGGGGGGAAGCAACTGAGACATTCATGGCTAGCTGGAAGGAATAATTTTGGGCACGGGTTCTTGGGAACCAACTAAGACGTTCCTAGCTAGCCATAAGGTTCCATTTGGGTGCAGGTTCAAGGGAAGAAGATTTATGTTGGTTGATGGCATAGATGGTGCTTGAAGCTCTGGAGAGGCATGGTTATGGGTTGGCACCTTGGATGTTAGCCCATAGGGTGCCTAAATCGTAAACAACATGATTGTTGGGTTGGAACCTTTCTCATGGGTGTATGATTATTTTTGGTTATTGTTTCTTATGGAGTTGGAGCCCCTGCTCATAAGTGACCAACAATTTTGATTTTATGAACCACAATGTTGCAATGGAAATCGAAAGGAGCTATTGCTCCGTGATCTAGTGCCCGATAGATCACCAAATAAACATAGGCATGACTAAGAAGTTGCAAAAGATCCCAATCCCATAAGATCAACTGGCAACATGCAATTGGATTTACACTATGAGGAAGAGAAAGGTACCATGCCTCCTCACAATTTGGGGACAGTTCTTGAGTTCGTAGCAAAATTCTTACGCTCCACACGAGCGATCTACTAATTCCGCTTTCCATCTCAACACCTGCACACAATCACAAATTCTCATGGACCATAAGAGATCTTCCTCAAATGATTGTTAAACAAACAACAATATAAACCAATTACAAAAATCTTTGAGGCATAATTATGTAAGGGAGAGAACATAGATCTTCATTAATCTCAAAAAATTGATACAATGATTCTATACCTTTGCTTCAACATCTCCTCTCCACAATCTGACAGAGTTACCCCACTAGATCCAATGAATGAGCATGAAGAGCACTCACATAAGACTAAGACCTCACAACCTCTCTATATGGCAGCAAAGTGGTAGCATAAGATCAAGATCGCATCTCATCAAAAGACTTGCTCTCCAAAACTAACCTAGCCTTCTTAAATGATCTAGTATAACTAGGAAAATAATAAGTCCCGAGAGGATGAATATGGATGCTCAGGATGACGAGAAGTTACAAAATCTTCTAATGGATGAGTCTTGGCCAGCTCAAATAGGTGAGTAATCAAACTGATATCCTAGGGACCAAGTGATTTTGAATATTCCCTTGGCCACAGGCACACAAAGGAATGATTAGGGCCTTAGCCGAGGGTACAATAGGGATAGGTAGTGGCTAGAGGCCTTTGGCCTCTAGCACAACCCTTCCTTCCCATGGCTATGGGTCAAACTTGCAAAAAAGGTCACCCCAAGAGAGGAAAAAGGCATCTGGTTGTGAGGGCTAAGGATCATTGACACAAGGGTAGAAAAATAGGCTGATAACACACAAGGTCTATGGTTGGGAGGGAAATGAGAGGTTCGTATTCTATTGGAAGCATTCATAGATAAGTATTTGAGAACTAATTTTATGTATATTTCATTGCATTTGCATGTGGTTCTGTAATCGTGTGCTTAATTGTGCTCAATTTGTGTATTGTGGTTAAATTATTCTTATATTTATGGTTACACTTGGTAACAATGATATATATATATATATATATATATATATATATATATATATATATATATATATATATATATATTCTTGGTTTAATTTTTTCCTAGGATTTTGAGCATGAAGGGAAAGCTTAGGGGTTTGTCTGAGTGGCATCAACTATTGGTTGTTGGGAATGTTACAAGTGGCATTAGAGCTTCAATTTCAACCACTAGGCATGCATGGGCCACACACAGAACTAACACACAAAAATTTTAGTATTCCTATGCATTATTGGATTGAATGTCAGAGAAAAATTCATAGGTTGACTATGTTGATTATAATATATAAACAAAACGACAATGTTGAAGAAGGATTTTAAGGAGATGCCAAGAAAATACCTAGTTTTTTGCAATATAATGGTCGAAGTATACATGTAAAATGGGTATATATATCTTTGTGTGTGTGTGTGTGTGTGTTTGATTTAGGTTATGAGTGGTCAGTATCGATAGTATGATGAATAATTTCAGAATTTTGCACCATATTGGTAGGTCACTTATAGTCATCCTAGAATCTATGGATCTATTACAATGGGTGAAGATTTAAATTCATTTGATATATATAATCAACTAAATGGTACAATAACACAAGGCATTTCGGTGGAACACGATATCCAATTCCATTTCTTTCCCTTTATGGCATTGATTTGAGAGCAATGACAGAAGGAAACCTAGTCCATGCCCACCTAAATATGTATAGAATGGAAATATTTAGGCATCCATGAAATTATTTTCCCAGAAATATAGGTAAGGAATAAATCTATATCAATTTAGTTTCTCTAGTATATTAAAGGCGATTGGGATTATTTTTGGCTCCCAACAGATTAAGAAAATCCATGCCCAAATAGTTAGTTTGAGTGAAACATATGTGGGAAACGCCCTTATATCATGTAATTCTAAATGGTGTTTCCTTGGTGATGCTAGTCATTTGTTTAACAAAATACATGTCAGAGAAGTAGTTTCATGGGGTACATCATTGTTATCATGCATGCGAAGTTCAGACATTTAGAGTATGCTCTCACAACATTTGAAGAAATGTCATAATGAAATGTGATATCTTTGATTGCAATGATTGCATCTTGTGTCGAGATTAGACATGACAAGTAATCCTTGGATTTTTTTTAAAAATGTGATGAACAATGATTGCGATTGATCACTTTGCTTTTGTAAGTGTTCTGCAAACTTGTGTAAAATTGGTGCTTCTAGAATTATTCAAGGAGGTTCATCAAGAGATTGCTAGAAATGGGTTTGAATGTAATGTGCTTGTGGGAAATTTCATTGTGGATATGTATGTTAAATTTGGATACTGAGAGGTTGTAAAAAATGTGTTTGACAAAATAAATGAATGAGATGTTGTGCTATGGATAGTGATAATTTCAGTTTATGCTAGGAATTGTTGGAAATGAAGAGGCAGAAAGCCACAAATTTGACACACCAAAAACAATATGAGTTGTTTCTCTTGTATTGACCACACAAAATTGACATGAATTTATTACAATTAACCCATCACGGGGTATTTAACATTTTTTTACTAGCAGCTCACCCAAAATAAATTCAACATGCAAACACACACTATATTTGACTTTTCCCAAAATACGACTAAGTTCAAACTCACTCATACTTGACTCAGTTAACTCACACTAACATAGTTAACTCAAACTCTAAATTTAGACTACTCTGCATACTTACGTAATTACAATTTCCAACACTCCCCCTTAATTATGACCGTATGACTCAACATAACTAAAACATGACTCAACCATGCCAGCTAGGCTTACAATATAAATTGATTCAATCGTCAGTCAAACATGCACGCTGGTCTATGTCTTAGCTAGGCTTATAATGACTTTAAACGTTGACAATTTTGCATTTTATTTTTTGTTTCTTCCAAATTTTATATCCTCAAAATTGCTTCATTCTTTGTTGTAGGCTCCATATTGCATTACTTGTTGTTGCTGCAATTTTTATTTGACTTCTCTTATATTTTTTTTGAAAAACAATCTTATCCTATCTTCTACTGCTTCCTTTTTAAAAATTTGTTCAACCATGGACTCCTTCCACAACTTTTCATTTTCAAACATCATTCATATTCCTGACTTTTTTTCTATGCTTCATATTCCTGACTTTTTTTCTACCATATTTACTGATAGCATAATCATATCTATTCTTGACTCCATTGTTGAAAAATGGTTTTAGTGCATTCTTCCTCGTTTTTAGAAACTTCCATGTCCTTCTCTTCACTTTCATCATCAGGTACTGCAATTTTTTTCCTGTAGTATGCACACTCAAAATCATCATTAGGCTTACATGTAAAATCATACTCATGCTCCTTTTTCTCGTTCACCACTTTATTTAATTATTTTATCCAAGTTGCTTCTTTAAGACTCTCATCAATATGTTCAATTGGCTTCTCAATCCATTCTTCAATAAGCTTTAAATCTACATCAAAACAACTTTGTTTTCAACTTCCACTCCCATGTTATTTTGAACACTTGCATATTCAAAAACAATGTTAAAAACATCATTGCTATGATTTTGAGTGAGAGCTTCCTTCTCTGCCTCTTCCATCTCTGCTTCCTTTATAATTCATGTAGGTTGTCTTCCACTGTTATGCTATTAGTGGATATTCTCTTCAAAAACTCTTCAATCATTTTATCCACTTCTTGATCATTAGTTGCTGCTAGATCACATAATGCTTCATGAGTAGTTCCAACTGCTTCATATCTTCATGCTACAGTGGCAACTCAAACCTTTAATTCTTCATCAAACATGGTGCTTACCTTATTGCCACAATCAATCCTTGTTTCAAAGAAACTACACATATCATTAATATATTGTTCATCCACCCTATGGTGGGTTGTCCAAGCATGCATGTGCTCATTAAAAAATTCAACTTCACCAAATTCATCAATTGTGACTGGATTCACCAATTAATGTCTCACTTTGCAGTCATCATCCACATGTGTCTCGTCATAGTGGGATTCACCATCGTCTGCACCATCTACGTTACAATGGAGTTCTTGAGCATTTATATTCTCTTGCTCTTATTCATACACAAATGCTTCAACTTTTCTCTGTGCAATCTTTGTTGCATCTTCTTCGTCCATATACATGTCTGCAGAATGGGTTTCACTTTTATAGTCTTCACAACCCTCATCCACCTTTTACTAGGATTTTCCAAGCTATGTTGTCTTCCAATAGTTTTTCTCATCTACTCTCAGATTTGCGGCTAAATCAACAGATTGTGACACATCTTTCTTCTACATGTCACTTTCCTTTGCGTCAAACTCTGCTTCCAATATATTTCATTCTTTCCTGGAACTTTTAGCTTTTGTTACCTTGTAAAAAATTCTCATGTAATATTTGTTTTAAAAAATTCAATGCTAAAGCATTAGATACTTCATCATTTGGGTTATTAGACCGGTACTCAATTAACTCTTTAGCTCGAAGAGAGGTTAACATTTCAATAACCCAAGAATCAAAATATTTACCAGTAAATATAAGAGGTGGTAGAAGATCTAGGTTACACCAAACACCATCAATCTCTCTTTCGTCTTCTCCTAGACTTCTCAGTTCTTTGGTTGCGGTCTGAATTTCTCTAATATGACAATGAATGATCTTTGCCTTCTTCTTTTTTAATTCATTTTCTTAATATACTTCAATCACACTTTACGACCCATGACTGTTGTTTTTGTTTTGTCTTATAGATTCTTTCCCTATTGCATGAGGTTTCTCTCCATATAACCCTAGAAAAAAGTTATATTTTTTAATATGCACCCCAAAAAACATAATCTTCACCCAAAACACTCTCATATTTGAGAAAAAAAATCTTTATAGACAAATTCACCTTTTCAAAATCCTAAACTCTCTTGGTTAATAAAATAATTAAAAATAAAAAATAAAAAATAAACACCAAAAAAACATATAAGTGAACTCCTTTCAAATAAAATAAAACCCTTCTATTTATTTTTATAAATCTTTATAATCCTCTTTATTAATTCTTCATAAACCTTGCTTTTCCAAAGCTTTTAAACGAGGGCACGGATGGTGTTTGACTTGACCTTTAAAAGCTTGCGCACGCACTTCAATATCTCTTTAAACAACATCAAAAGTACTTCATACAACATTCATTCAACGTGCCTTTCCTTTTTAAAAACAAATTTTCAAATCAAATTTCAAAACTTTTTATCCAAAACGTTTTAATATACCAAATAAACCCACTGAAACTAGTATTTCCAAACCAAATATTTGAATGAGCAACATTACCGAAACAAATTGCCGAACGAATTAATCATCGAGGGATGCTATTATAAATCGCACGCTGAATTTTCAAAGCTTACTACAACATAGAAATTCCACTCCAGAGAACTGGCGGCTATAACGACGGCAAGAACTGCGGGTCCCTTTCATTAGTAATGGGACGACTCACTCACCTCCTCGTGGATGTGACGATTGTTGTTGATGGCAGCTGCGGCTGCAAAAACACTTGCCAAGTTGCCACTATCTCTTACGACTTAAGGCTCACATAATGTGGCAGTTAAGGAGAAAAACTACTAAAAAAAAAAAATCTCACTATTGTCCCTCATCTTCCTCCGGGCGCTGTATCATGGAATTGGTATCTCCTTTGCCCATACTTTGATATTGTCTATATATTGTGTTACTTGCAAAAAACTGTATACCATCTTCAATCACTGCTTAGATAATAAGTCTTCTCTTGTGTTATTCTCTCGATATATGTGATATAAGGGAGGAGACTCCAGTTTCTCCCATAGGTATTTAGCTCGCTTGAACCAGCCATGGGAGGATATTGAGGATTTAAGACAGAGACCCGATAAAGTGTCAATGATCAATTTTGAGTCACCATAAATGGAAATTTTATGTAGCTTCAGGTTTTTTGTAGCTATCAAACCACACCATAATGCCATTAATTATGCCAGGTTGTTTGTACCTCAACCCCCATTCCAACAGACATGGATCCGTTCCTTTTTTGAGACTTTGAGCCATGCCCCACATCCCATAATCCCTTCCTGACATGTACCATCAAAGAAAATGGCAGGCAATGATATGGGGTGAGGGCGTAACCTTTTAGATTCATCTCGGATGGATTTATTGTTCTGAGTCCTATCCCTCATCCATCCCATGATTTGCACTGTGAATCAGAGGAAGTCTAATCGGAGCATCCTTGAAGATATGCCTATTCCCGCATTTCCACACTTCCCAGATAAAAAAGAAGGGCAAAGACTGATATTGACCCAGCACCATGTCCCATATGTTTGTAGTCTCAATAAAGGTGGATGGTGCCCATTCGGTGCTTAGAATATTTTTGCTAAAAATCTCCCATATGCTTGCAATGTATGGGCATGTAAAAAATATATGGTTAACAGTTTCTATATCGCATAGGTAGAAAACACACCTACTAGGCCCATGTACCCTGCGTTTCATGAGGCCATCCCACGTTAGTATTTTATTTCTCCACACTAGCCAACAGAAAAGCAGAATTTTGGTCAGGATTCGCCTCTTCCAGATTTTTTCAAAACCGATACACATGTGGTCCAAAATTAACACATTATTTATATTGGAATATACATTTTTAACCACTAGTGAATTTTCCGCCATCCTGCCTACCCAAATCAGCTTGTCCCTTACATTGTCGAAGGAAAAACCAATTCGTTGGAGATCCGCTTTGTACTCATTCCATTCCACCGCATCTGTGCCCATGAAACCTAGCTGTTCAACATATTTAACGATGGGGGCGGGCTATTCCCAATGTGTAATAACCTGTGAGATATATAAAATCCCAAATCTTGATAGAATATGCGCCAATCTGTTATTAAGAAAGGGAATTTTGGTCATTCCATATATCTTGTCCCCACTCAGCAAGATCTTTTGCCCATTTCCAAAGTACAATACCAGACCACCAGCTAGTATATGTAATATCTTATTAAAACTATTCCAAATCACCGATCTGCATCGCGGCACCATGAGCTGTTTTGTATATATGAATTGTATTGGATCATGAGGCAGATACTTTGTGGCTATAATTTCCACCTATATTCCTTTACCATGCAGAGCTCTCCATAAATATTTAACCAATAAAGCCATGTTGAAGAGCCGCGTGTTAATGATGCCCCAGCCACCCAGTTCTTTGGGACAAAACAATATTTCCAATTAGCACAGATGATATCTCCTTTTGCAGCTTGTACCTTCCCACAGAAAATGAGAGATAAGTGCATTAATCTGGGTTACTATAGCTTGTGGTATAAGGAATAGATGTCCCCAATAAACGATGATTTTGGATAGAATCGCCTGGACCAGTATGAAGCGTCCTCCAAGTGAAATCCATTTATGTGTCCATTTTTGAATTTTTCTCTTAAATTTTTCAACTAGCCATGTCCAGTCTTTGTTCCTGTATGTTGTGGGCTTGAGCCTATATCCTAAATAGACAAATCCCTCTAATGCCCTCTTTTTTTGGACTCCAAAAAAATTGGCAATATAGAGTATGTCATCCTCATCACCATGTTCATAGATAATGAAATATTTCCCCTTGTTTATACATAGACCAGTTGCATTAGAGAAACGAGTGAGCAAGAAGTGAATATAAACCCAGTGACTTCTATTGATCCTTCCAAAAATGAGCAAGTCATTAACAAACATGGAATGCGTGATACTTACAGTTTTTGAAAAAGAGTACCCCGATATCTTCCCTTCCCGGCTTGCCATGTTCATCAGACAACTGAATCCATTAATGAGAAGGATGAAAATAAGGGGAGACAGTGCGCATCCTTGACGCAAACCTCTTCTTGCACCAAAAAGATTGCAGGCTTTCCATTGATAAGAACTGCATATTTAACAGTATTGATGCACCCCATGATCCATCGGATGGTCCCCATGGGGAAACCAGTTTTCAACAGGAGCAAACGAATGTATGACTAGTCTGCCCGATCGTATGCCTTTAGAAGATCGACTTTCATCATGATGCCATCTTTATTTTTTTTATGCATGGAAAGAAGGACCTCCTGTGCAGTGGAAATAACATCATGTATCGATCTTCCATGGAGAAAACCATATTGTTCCGGTGCGATATATTTTGATAAAAAAGCTTTGAGTCTGTTGGCTATAATCTTTGAGGTTATTTTGTAGATCAGATTACACAGTGCAATGGGCCTGTAATCCGTGAAAGACATAGGTTCATAAAATTTTGGAATCAGGGCCAGGAACGTGGAGTTCATATTTGCAAGCACATGTCCTAAAACCCATCCTTGTTCAACAATGATAGTGATCTCATCTGCCATAATATCCAAGAAATGGCAAAAGAATTCCGCTGGCCATCCATCCGGCCTTGTGTATTTTTCGTGGGAAAAATATTTTACTGTGGAGATCACCTCCTCTTTTGTGACAGTAGCATTAATCTGTTCCATTGCTTCTTCATCAAAGGAGTTCTAGATGTATTGCATCATCCAATTTTGACTTTCACATTCGATTTCATTATCTGCCTTATAAAAAATGGAAAAATATTTATGTGCCTCCTTTCGGATTTCCTCCTCATTACTAATCACTGCACCTTCATCATTTTTGATAACCCATATGGCGTTCCTGTTCTTTCTCTCACTGGCAGTTTTATGAAAAAACTGTGTTCAAGTCCCTTTCTTGTAACCAGCTTATTCTGCTTTTTAGTTTCCATGTTATTTCTTCGATTTTCAAAATCTCCAGCTTCCTTGCCTGCAGCTTCTCTATCATCATATATGTCTCTTTGTCTGGTGTCTTTGATGTATATTCAGAATGTATCTCAGTCAGCTTGTTGTTAATATGTAATAATTCTGCCCGCAACACTTGTTTTTTTTAATCTCCCATGCTTTAGTCATCTTTTTTATCCTCTGCAATTTGGAGTGGAAATCCGCCCATCCAGTAGAACCCATTACAGAAGATTCGGTCTTCCAATTATCTCGCACCAATTTTTCATATTTAGGATCCCTGAGACACACCCGATTGAACTTGAAGGGTAAAGCATATCTTTTCTGTGCCATCCTCCAGGTTAAGTATACTGGCACGTGATTAGACAAATTTGCAACCAGCAATCCAGAAGACATATGGCCCAAGACTATGAAAATATTTCCACTTACCACTGCACGATCCAACCGCTTTGCGATGAAATCATCTCCCAATCTCTGATTGGTCCATGTGGGAACCATAGGCTTAGGTCTGATATCCCAGAGTTGCGCTTTTTCAAGAATTGACCCAATATACCCGGCTAGTGGGTCTCTCCTTGATTTTAGACCCCATGATTCATCTGTTTTTAGAGTCGCATTGAAATCTCCCACCATCATCAAGTTTTCCAGCTTCAAAATACCAGAATTGTCCAGATTTTCCCAGAAGGTTCCACGATTAAGACATGGCGCATAAATATTTATAATATTAATGACCCCCTGAAATCCTCTGATATTCCCCGAAAGGAGGATGCCCCCATTGAAACTGAATGCTCGGAAAACAACACAAGAAGGGTCCCAAAAAGCAATCAGGCCTCCCGCCCTTCCCATAGCACTAATCCCCACAGATTTCCACCCTCAACATATAGAAAGAACAATGTGCATTGCCTTCACTTTATCAGAAAGAGTCTCATGTATTAAAACAATCTTCGACTTGCTCTCCCGGATCAGGTTCCTTAGGCGAAGGATCTTTGAGGGGTCGCCCATGCCCCTGAGGTTGAGAGATAGGATGTAAGTCATTTCTAACCCTCCTGAGGGCCATCTGCTCTAAGTGCCCTGAATTCGTCAGAGGAGGATATCAGAACCTCCATGAGGTCAAGCAGATCATCCCTGAACAGGGATCTAGTCTTTTCCCGTCCTCGGAAATGTCTGGATCCATTAGCCTTCGTTTTCCAAAAAATGATATTGTTTCCCGAGGCTGGGGAAATGTTTATATCTGCATCTGATATTGTTGGAGCATGTTCGAAAACCGTGAGAGTATCCAGGTCCAAATTTGGGTCAGTGAAGAGGGCATCTAAATTGGTTCCAATATAACTCCGAGGAGATACATCATCAGCCTCCCTGTCCAGGGATGAGGGGGATGGAGAGGGTGAAGCCCATTCAAGGGGTGGCATGGATGGGGAGACACGGTCGAGTTCGGTTGAGGGAGATGAGCGGGGAAGATCAGAAGAAGCAATGGAGGCCGTAGACAACAGTTTCATCTTATTCGTTGGTCCACCTGATGTGGAAATCGGGTTCGACACTTGAGGATAAGGGATAGCAGGCCGGGTATCATTATGGTTTGAGTGGATGTCGAGAGAATCCACACCCATGCCAATGTAAGCTGGTCTATGACAATGAGAGGCATATGGGGCACAATGGACAATTGTAGAGGGATCATTATTTTCATGCGCGCTAACAGAGAGATTGTGATTAAGGGTTGTAACCGGGGCCATATTGACAGCAGCGGTGGGTGAATTATGTTCATGTGCATAATCAGAGGGGTTCCGAGAGACGAGAGATACATAATTGTCAACAACATAAGGTGCATTACTATCCTGAGCAACATCAAACATTTCAAGAGGATAATTACAAGGAGGATTACCTATAGGGGATGATGCTCTCTGGTGATGGGGCCGTGTTTATTGTTCCTTCGAACCTGCTCCATTCCCTTCCGGTCGCCCACGACTGAACTTCATTGGGCAGTTGTTCCTCAGATGCCTAGTGCAATGACATATCGTGCACCGAAAAGGTATTCCCCAGTAATCGATTCGTTTCCTATGACGTCGCATCCCCCATATTAAGTCAATTTCCGCTGGCAGCCCACCATTGAAGCAAACCTCCATAAGAATCCACGCTATGCGCTCATCACTGGATCCCAAAATAGCAGGATCGATATATTTTGTGTTCCCTATGGAGTTCCTGATAGTCCTTAAGGCTTTGAGAGTCCAGAATTCTAATGGGAGTCCCGATAATTTCACCCATAGAGTTTTATTCATGGGAGCCTCCATAATAGGGTTGAACCCTAAATACCATGGCAGTAACTGGAGAAAAGCCTTTCCGCGGACCCAGGGTTTGTTGATGATGAGGTTGATGTCTTTCTCATCGAGAAAGTGTATACTGAACCAATTATTGAGTAATAAGCTGACCTTCGGTGTATAGCCCAAAATCGGGCTCCAAAACCTTTGTGTCCAGTCAGTCATGCTAATGTCCTGTCCCTCTGTGAATAACCATCGGCCTATGATCGCCCGCTTCTGCAGACTGGTAACTCTGCTCCACATATCATCATGTTCCATATTAACCTCTCTGATCTCCATAGCTGGTTTGAAAACTGCCGACTGTTTACGTTTCTGATATCTCCTCCTTTCTTTAGTTTGGAAACCTTTTACAGTTCTATTGTTGTATTGCACCGTGAAGCCCGGAGGAGCAAGAATAGATTGTTTTATGTCAGAAAATCTTAATTGAGTGCCGCCATCCTTGAGCATGTAGACCCAAATTTAGATCCTCCACCGGACAAAATACTCACAAAAGGGGTAGATGCATAAAGGCCCGTGCCCTTTTGTGTGTCAGCCCATCGATCGATCCCAAAAAAACGATCGACTTCAGATATTTGTTAATACAACATACCACGATCATCAGATTTCAGCACAAATGCCAAAAATTCCCCTCACACTTCTGATCGCATCATAAATGTCCACCGCCAATGATACTTTTCTTGCCTTAATATGGATATCCCCAATGATATCAGACTACCACCTCTGCTGCCGACGTAAATGTGCAAAACTTCCCCTCACACTTCTGATCGCATCATAATTTTCCACCGCCAATGATACTTTTCTTGCCTTAATGGATATCCCCGATGATATCAGACTACCACCTCTGCTGCCGATGTAAATGTGCATAGATATCAAAACTACGTGCATGTACACCCCGCCAGCCTGTATCGCCAATCAGAAAATTCGGCATAAACAAACACTCCTGTGAAACAGTAGACAGTTACCGTGTGCTCGAAAAAACCAGACTGCCAAGATGTTCTTCCATTACACATGACAATAGCAACAACATACATATCCGGGACAGTTCCACCATCTGCCACAGAGTGGGAACCCGAAGTTCTTACATGGTCGTGATATTATGAGCGAATCCAACCACTTGCACCATAAGTAATACCATTTGGTCGTGGAGGAAATGGACTGTGATTCTGAATCCGGTGAAACGTTGTGTTTATCTTTCCGCCCTCATCTCGAGACATTTCATCCATGCTGTGCAGGGTACTTCGGTATGATTGCAATAATAATAAAAAAAAAACCTTGGTACCTCATTTCTGTATTTTCCCATCTTGATAGATCATGTTATTGAGGGATAGTCCTGTACACTTGAAACTGCCAAACTTGGTAGGCTCATCTGCACTCCCAGAGCTTCCGAGAACTCCCTCATCTGGTTTCTCAAGAGAGCTCAAACAAGAGCCATCATTTCGTGGACTCTTCCTACCTGCAACTCCTCGCTCCTTTTTTCTCTCCAATAATATCCATGTTTAACTTAAAAACAATTCTCCATATGAGTGCTCACTCCTTTAGTGCTCACTCTCTTACCTTGCTGTATTGATGCCCATAGAACTATGGTTCTCAATGGCGACATAAGTCCAGTTCTCAAATGTCTTCACTCTCTTAGGTAAGCCATTGTAAAATTATGGCACCCATTAATTTTATGAGTGACTTACTCGAAATAACTTTAACATACAAACACATATTATATTTGACTTTTCCAAAAATAAGATCAAATTCGAACTCAATCATATTTGACTCAATTAATTCGCATTAACACTAATTAACTCACACTAATCATTTGTTAACTTAAATTCTAGTTAATTCGAACTCTAAATTTAGACTGCCCTACATACTAGAGTAATTACAATTTTCAACCAGAATGGCCAAAGGGAAAGAGGCCTCAAAATTGCTTTGCGAGATGGAGCGATATGAAATCTAATCGAGCAAATTCACCTATGTTGTCGTTCTCCCAGCTTGCACAAACTTGGGTGCTCTAGAGCATAGCAAAGAGATTCATGAGGGGAAATGCAGAAAATGAGCATTTTCATGAGAGCCTAAAATTGTTTCGGCAAATACGACTGACAAGAATGAAATTAAATTGCGATACATTTGCTAGTGTTCTTTTAGCATTCTTTAACTTGGTAGCTTTGGGAAAAGTGGCTCTTCAATTCATTTGACTAATGCAGCCATCCATCCAAAAGTCAATTTATGTAACTTTTATTGGTGTTTTTTCTGCATGTAGTCGTGTTGAGTGGATGGCTACAACATAAGGGGGTTTGTAAAGTTTCTTAACTTAAGACAAAAAAAACTTATGTATTGTTTTAAATATTGTCTTTAAGCGGGTGTCTCAAATTAAATTGTCCTAAAATTAAAGTGTCTTAAAAGATTGTCTCTATAAAGGCAATATATAACACAAGAATTTTTGTCTCTTTAGAGAGAATAGTTGAGATTAAAGACATATTGACTTTAAAGAGACAATGTCTTTAATCCTAACTATTATCTCTCTAGAGACAAAAAAAAATTACATTCAAAGATAATACAATATCACTTTTGTCTCTTCAAAGACAACAAAAAATAATGAATCTAAAAAAATATCTCACCATTGAAATAAACCAATATTAAATTATTTAATTAAAAATAAACTACAATATCATTTATTAATTCATATTAGGACACGGTGGAATCGAACCACCAACCTCCTGCTTATAATGCAGGTGCTCTTCCATTGAGCTAGAACCCTCTAAAGAATTATGTGAGAGTTATGGAAGTCTTTGAAATTGCATATATAGGTATTGATTTTTAAAAAATGTTCAACACATAATGGTGTAATCTTTGTAAAATGTAAAATTAGCAGCCCATATTTTTAACTTGATAAAAATAACTCAATAGAGTTAGCTCGATGTCACACCCATGTAGCATGACTCACACATCAAGCTAATAATACACAATAATTTACAAACTATTTAATCTAGTCATACAAAAAAAAGTAATTAGAATAATCACGAGCCTTTAATATCTTACCACAACAGTTGAATGGTTTATGTTTAGCATGTTTCCACTCTTCACATATTCCAGCAATATGATTTTTTTCAAGGAAATTTTCACATCAGCTAAAGATAAGGTACAGAGAAATTAGCATAGCCATCCTCCTATCTATCCCTAAAATTTTTGCAGCAAGTGAGATAATCAACCATAGTTATCATTACCTGTTAGTAACGATAAAAAATGTGAGTTAAATATCCTCATATTTAACTTTTTCACCCTAGAAGAGAAGGAGAGAAGCATCCAGATAGATTTGGAAAAGTAAAGGAGAGATTACAAAACCCAAATCCAAGTTTGATAGATTTGGAAAAGTAAAGGAGAGATTACAAAACCCATAGGGTAGTTCTTTTAAATCTGTAAGAATAAAGTACATTAAGGAGCCCAACAAATTCAACTTTGCAATGCATTCCCAAGACATAAGGGAAATATTTTAAGTTTTCACAAGTGGATAAGTCCAATAACCTCAATGATGAAAGTTTCTCCATCTTGTTAGGAATTGCTTCAAGATTTGTATACCTACCCTTATGAAGTTTTTGCAACGATGTAAGATTTTCCAGACTCCTAGGAGGCACAATTAGATTTTCACAAGAGACCAAATGTTTAGAAAAATGTCCAAACAAATTCAATACTCTTATATGGATTCATGCATTAAAGGAACATCCTTATTGACATTAGATTTATGTTAGCCTGTAACAGGATGTCATTACCTCAGTTTTATGTGCATTTGTCTCATATTCGTTGTTGTAAATGTCTTTGAGAATTTGATTTAGTCCATCAATTCTTATAAACACTATTGAATCATTTAAAATTGACTTTATTCTTAGACAACACACATAACTCGACTATTATTTTTGTTAAGCAGATTGAGAACCACTGTCTTTCTTAAGAGCACAAGATTTTCTTGCAACTCAAATTCTTGATCCACAAATATTCATGTTTTTGTTTCTTACTTAAGGTAAGAAACAAAGAAGATAAAATACCCATAAGGGTGCTAAAGTATAAAAGGGGGTGGATCTGAATCTATTTTCCAAAAATTAACTTCTAATTTTATAAAATAAATTTTATTCACATATTTTATTACATTGTTGATAGACTAATTTAAAAGGGTAAAAATATTTACATACTTCTTTGATATTGAACAGGAAGACTACTTAGCTATCATGTTTTCTGACTCAATTTCAATAAATAAAACGAGTGTTTGAAAGGCACCCAATTTCTTCTTAGCAAATAGTGAGAGGATAGGCACATACATAATTAATAATCAAGGTTAACTCTTTGTTTGACTGGGTCAATTACCTTTAAGAGCGTGACCAAATCTACCATTGTGTGGTGCTTCCCTGGATCTTTCGATGTGCACAATTCTGCTAAATGTAGCACCTGCAACATGTGAGACTTCATCGACCCATAAGAGATGAAGGGATCCAGGGTCTCTTCTACCTAGTCCATCTTGATCATGTGCCTCACACAACCCATGAGATTTCCAGCTTCCCCTTCTTTGAATTCCATACTGATAGGTTCCTTACCAGTTAACAATTCCAGCAAAATCTCTCCATAGCTGTAAACATCACCTCTAGTTGTTGCCTTCCAACTTTTCCCATATTCAAGAGGAATATAACTAAAGTTTCTTGCAAGATTTGTGCTTACATGACCATCATATGCACTTATGAGACAAGAAAGGCCAAAATCAAGAAACTTGGGTTTCCAACAATGATCTAAATGGTTTACTGCCCGCTAAGATTGCTAATCTTGTCAGTTTATTTTAAATTATAATTTATTCTTTGGTAGCCTTCCTACCAAGCTCGATAATATTAATATCAATTCCAATATATTTTCTGTAGCATTCCCCAGATGGGTAATTTGTCAAAAATGTTATATCTGGATGTCAAGGAAAATTCCTTCTTTGGAGTTTTCCCTGAAGTTATTATGCACTACCCAGATTGCTATAAAGGAAATTCGAGGCATGGAAAATTGTCCATGTATGGATAATATCAAACTCGTCAGTAATGTAATACTAGCTGAAATTAGAAAACTTATTAAGCTTAATATATTAGATTTTCGGGGCTGTAAGTCAGTGTCTACA